>QANY01011928.1:169888-247244 GCA_003255025.1 Datisca glomerata | reverse complement strand
TATATATATATATATATCTCACACACACAATACTCCATCACTAGTTTCTCAATTTCCATAAAGTTTAATTCCAAGAATATGGTTTGTTTTATTTCATATATGAAGAGTTTTTAGTGCTATGATGAGTACAATACAGAAAATTTAAGGCTAGTCAGAAAGGAGGTAGCTCACATTGGTAGCATGTGTCGCTGTAGTCCTTTCCTAGACCAAAAACTAGGGATATAAATAAAAAGTTAATTAATCATACATAAATAAATTTAAAAAAAGGAAAAAACTTCAACGGCATGAACTTGAAGGGCCAATCGTCTTAGCACCATGCATAGAGATCCTCTCATGTTGGGATCCCAATAGAAGAGTTATGTTGGTACAATCTCGATCGTCTGTTTTGATAACTGACGGCTGAGATCACGTCGATGAAATAGACGAGGTGAAAAAGATTATCTTGCACCTTTATGCCTTTTTTGCCTTTTAATTTTTTACTTTTATCAAATCTGGTCCGCCTGTTTTTCAAATCGGACAGACAAAACAAGAACGATCTCTCTCATGTTCTTAGAAGAGGAGATGATCCAATTCCTAGGACTACATTGGTGTTAAAGCTCAGAAACGATAGCTCATTGAGACCCACCACAACTTTAATTAAGTACAAAAAAAGGATATAACATATGATCTTTTATTATTGGGCCAACTCACCTCCTAACCTGGTCATGAGGTGAGTATTGTCATATATATTATAGAACCTGCATAACTCTGGGTAAATCTTATAAAATAATCAAATCTCTGTAAAACCAACTTTAAATTATGCTAAAAATAAACTTAACATTATGCTTCCTAGGTCATTGGCGAAACCTACAATTTACGTTTTTAACTAATAGTCGACACGTATGCGCTTCACATGTATTCAACTATTTAAAATGTACATATAATTCTAAATTAATATTAACGTTGAAATAAATACATCATCATCTTTAAAAATAATTCTATATCTAAATTAAAATGAAATAGTAATAAAAATAGGTTTTTATAATATTAAAAATTTTAGTGCTATTTGAATAGTATAGAAAATAGTTCTATATTTAACAATTTGTCATATTGTTAAGAAATAATTATATCATATGAAGAGACAGTTTATTATATTCATAATAGATTGATGCCTTTCTATAAATTAATGTATATGTGTTTTCATGTTACTGATAGTATAAATATTACAGAATATTTAATTTACAAATTTATAACGAACAAATTATTATTGATTCATAATTAAATATTAGCTATAGAAGATCTTCAAATCAGTCTATAGATATTTACGTCTCCAATTACATAAGATTATGAAAATATTTTATTTTACTAACTTTTAATAAATTATTATTGGATAACAATTAAAACATTATCAAATGAATTAAATGAGAAAATAGGTGAAATACTTAATTTGTGTTATATTTAATAGACTTTAAACGGTAAATTGGAGAAACAAAAGTTTCACTCCTCTAAACCCTTTTAATATAGTATAGATATAGATAAACTGTTAAAAACTATAAATTTGACTATATTTCTGCTTCATCTCTTACTATCAACACCAAAGTTCATAAATCACATAAATCAAAACTTGTTTTCTAAAATAACCAAAGATAGAAGCAACGTGCTATCATGCACAGTGAATTTTCTGCAATAATTTAATAAATTCAAAATATTGACGTGGACAAACTAGTCTCAATGTGTGAATAGCTGCATGGATCGTCGACTCAATTTCACATATAATTAAACTTTTGGGACTTTTATGAGTTATACATTCAAAGGAACATCATTTTGATACTTTTTCACAAAGAAACAAAATGTTAAGTTAGCAACATAGTTCGATTTGGTGGGATACTAATGATAGAGAATGTCGATGGGTAAGTGTGATTGTATAACAATAAAATTCCATATACCTTTTAGTTCGATTTGTGCGTATTCTAAGAATATACCATCAATACCGCAGTTTATTTAATATACATTGAATATAAATTTATATACTATAATATATTTTAATATACAATCAGTATATCGTAATATATATACAATATATTTTTATATATCATCAGTATGCAATAATATATATGTAGTATATTTCTATATACCATCCGGTACAATACCCCTTCCCACACCAAAGCCCGTCCCCTCCTTTTTTCATCTATCTCGTTGGATTCTCGATTCTCCAATTTGGAGTTTCAATATTTCTAAAATCAAACAACAAAACCATAACAATCTCCTTATTTGTTAAATTTCACACCCAAATCCGCCATTAATAATATGCCCAAGTTTTAAATTCGTCAAAATTTATTTGGTGTTTTCCACCGTCGGTGATGGCAGAGAGAGAGAGCGAGAGAGAGAACCAAAGAGAGAATGAGAGAGTGACAGAGATGAGAGAGTGACAGAGGGAGAAGCAGAGAGAACGAAACTATGAACCAGACAGAAAGGGAAAATGAGAGAAAGAAGGGGATGAAAAAATCGAACATTTGTGCAATTGAAATTTTTTTTGACCATTTCCTAAAACAGTAAAATAGAATGGCTCATTTCCCTATTTTTCCCTTAACTAATACTGTATAATGATTAAATACCAAATTCTAAAAACACCCTTGATATTTCTAAAAGAAACCAACCTCATTTAAAACCTTAAAATGATTATTCTTGCATATAAAAAACTACAATATAATTCTTATGTGTAAAAACTTAAAAGTTGCTATACACTACCATTTCCACATACAAAAGTTAACTAACTCTTAAAACAATCAACAGCATAATTTAAATCATAAAAAATACTAGTTAATTTATAACGCATACTTTAAAATATTAACAGTAAAAATATGTTTACATTTAATTACATACTATATGTTCACCAAAAAGAAAAAAAAAAGATAATTCACAGATCATTAATAGAAAAAAAGAAGAAGGAAATATATTGGAAGATTGGTGAGATTTTGAGTGTGAAAACCAATCAAAATTGTGCTGATAAACTAGAATGCATTTTCCAATCCGTATAATTTCCAACAAAGAATGGTTGGAAAAATGAGTAGAACGCATACGAGTACATCAAAACTAGAATGCATGTAAACCATTTTTGTAGATCAATTTTGGACCTATTTTATATTGGGAAACAAACACTGTTATCAACCTTAGTACCATAAGTGAAGGGGCGTAATTGTTTTAAGGAAACTGTACAAATAGGATTAATTTTTGGAAATTAATTTTGTTTTCAAAAATTGTCCAAAAAATTATTTTGGAAAATGATTTGAGTTTTTTCAACCTAAAACATTTATTTTAAAATATTCTCTAAAATTTTAAAACTAGAAGTAACTATACAGAAAAGTTTTGTCTAGAAAATTGGAATTTAAGTGGACTCGTCCCTCCAATTACCTGGGAACTGAATCTTTGTTGAGAGGGCAGGTCCTGGATTGGGTCTGAGAACCCCATCAGTTCACCTTAACAGTTATCTGTAAAAGTGCTATTTGATTTGTTTTGGAAAATATTGGGAAAATTAGCATATTTTCATCTTCGATAAAATAGCATAATTTTCAAAGTGTCGATACACTTCTGGTTTATATTTTAGATAAGAAAATAGGGCAACTGAAACCAACAATAATGTTGCAATGAACCATGCTGGTGAAAACCAATGGCTGAACCCTACTATTGGGACTCAAATGACAAATTTGGGTGTGCAAAACCCTGTTGTGAACTCTGTAGCCTGTATGGCACCGATGCCTATGCCTATTTCTTATGGAGAGAAACTTGAAAAGTTTAACGGTCTGAATTCAAAAGGTGGCAACAAAAGATGCGCTTCTACCTAACAATGCTGAATCTCGCAAAATGCTTGACTGAAGAAGCTCCTAAGCTCAATGATCAGTGTTATTGATGCTTGGAAACATTTTGATCATTTATGTAGAAATTACATAATGAATGGTCTTGCTGATTCTTTGTATAATGTTTATTTTGACAAGAAAATAGCAAAAAAACTATGGGAATCTCTTGAACGAAAACACAAACTGAGGATGTTGGAGTTAAGAAATTTATCGTCACCCATTTTCTAGAGTTTAAAATGAGGGATTCCAAAATGGTAATAAGTCAAATGCAAGAACATCAAATTATCCTGCACGAGATTCATGCTGAGGGAATGATGCAGAGTGAATCATTCCAAGTGGCTTGTATTATTGAGAAATTGTCTCTTGGATGGAAGGATTTAAAGAATTATCTCAAGCACAAACGAAAGGAAATGAGCATCGATGATCTTATTATTTGACTACAAATCGAAGAAGATAATAGGTTATCCAAAAGAAGAGGGTCAAACCATGTTGCTGCAGAAAAGACTAATACTGTGGAGCATGGTCAAGGTTTTAAAGCCAAGAAGACCAACAACAAAAGAAATGGTCCAAACAAGCTAGGACCTAAAAGAGGGGTTTCCAAGAAACCAAAGTTCCAAGGCATGAGCTACAATTGTGACAAGTTGGGTCACAAATCATCTGAGTGTAGACTACCTAAGAGAAACAAGGAGACTAATGTGATTGACAACATTGCTTGAGACGTTTCTTTATCAACCTCTCAGCAATGGTTTTTGATGTCAACATGGTTGGATCAATTCCAAAGGAATGGTGGATTGACACTGGAGCTATCCAACATGTGTGTTCTGACCGTGAGATGTTCTCTACCTTTTTAATTTTCAAAGCTTCTCGTGGTTTTTCTTCCCTTTAAAGGTTTTTCATGTAAATAATTGTGTCTTTATTCTTTCATTCTCTCTCTAAATTATTATTTTTATTTTCATATTGTGATGTAGGAAATTCCCGATCAATTCTCCAAGATCATGAATTTTTTACTTTGCACTTTATAACCTCTTCGTACATGAAAGTGGGATCAGCTCTGCATACAGCCTTGAGTTCTTTACTTGTCATGTCCAAATATTGATTCAACCCAACCTGATAATTCTCTTTCTTCATCTTTTCAATTTTCTTCCATTCTTTTTTCCATATCTCAAACATGTGTAGCTTTTCATCAATACTTCCGTATGTTTTATTGTATTCTGACATCCATAATTCAAATAGCCCTTTCATTTTCTATTCTGAGGCTATTTGCTTTGCCAAAAAGCACACGATTGAAAATAATAGGCCATAGAAAAAACTGATGAAAACACTCGTCTTACAAGAGAACTAAATTGATTGGAAAACATTATTACTATGTTTGGTAAATCTGTTGTACGTAGTGCCCTCAAAGCATCTGTTTTGACATTTTAATTTAAAATTTAATGTTATTACATTTTTCTTATAATTGTTCTTTTAAATTATTGTTGAATAGTTTATATAAATATCTGAAAATCTTATATTTTATTAATGAAACTATGATTTTATATAAGTACGAGAGGATTAAGGTAATGAATAAAATAGTTTGCAACATATTAAAGTATGAAATCTTTAATGAATGGTTGCTAGTACGGTTCACTAACCATTTTGAATGCATCTGATCTAGATCTGGATCATTGATGTGGATAGACATCTTAGAAAATGTGATTTATATAATAAGATTATATAGAACTGGTTCGATGTGAACTAATATATTTAATAACTTATCATTTATCATAAAGATTTAATACATATCAAACTAATGATCATATATGTATATCAGTCTGAATTCTGAGTAGTCATAAACTCATATGCATGTCTACGTGATCTTTTGATTCACACGTTAAGGTTTATTTATAAAACAAGCTAGTGGTTTTTATTTTGGAGATTCAGTGATATGGATGGGTGGGGATATAATCTTACAAGATTTGGAATCTAACAATTCCTAACGGATCATATATTGGTTCCCTTATGTATTAATTTTGGAACTGAATTGTTATTGAGCTCAAATTTATAATATGATTATAAATTAGTCATTTACTAGTGAATTAATGGTACTTAAGGATTAAAAGGTAATTAGAAGGGTAAAACAATAACTTTGACCAGTTTTAATTTACGAACCAATAATTTGAAGACAAAATTACATAAAATGATTATTTCAATACACTACACAAGAATGCTCTGTAACTACATTATGTAATCTCTAAGAGCATAATTTCATATTCATAGTGGAGTAATAATAGAATTAATAAATAAGATTATTTAATTAATAATCTGGTTTATTGAGCTTAGAATTATGGGTCCAAGGTCCCCAAGTCACCTCTGTACTATAAAGTCGAGAATGTAAATATTTCAGGACATTAGAAAATGACTAACTTGCAAAATGGATTATATTTTTGGGGTAAGTATATAATTATGAGATAATTATGTATAATTAATTAATTAATAATTAATTATTTAAATTATTTAAGGTAATTTTTGGAAATTACTATTAAATAATTATCGATTAATTTTATGTCGATCAATAAGTGAGACAGTATATCTGATTTATGAAATTAGATAATGTTAAATTATTATAAGATAATAATTCAAACTGTGAATCAACTAAATCTATTATTTGTGAACTAACAGATAAGCTAGTTGATAAGGATGATCAGATAAGTAAATTTTGAATTAACTGATATCTAGATATTTATCTAATTAAAATAAATAATAAATTTGGAGATATTGACACGTGGCATTGACATGGACTGCCACATGTTAATCACTGATTTTGAATCAGATATTGACATGGCTACTGTAGTACCACGTGGCACTTCAGTGACACGTTGTACACTGTAGTGCCTCACGTTTCAAGAAATTGGCAGCAACTTACTTATTTCTGGCTCTTATCCATGTTTCAAGAAATTGGCATTAAACTTACAGGCACACCTCTTCTCAAGTGTGATAATCAGAGCGCCACTTCTTTAGCCTCTAGTCTCATTTTTTATTTCCATAATAAACACATCGAAATCGATGTGCACTTTATTCAAGAAAAAGTCCTAGCAAATGATACATAAAAAAAATTGTTCCCACTGCTTCTTAACTTGAAAACCTCTTCACTAAAGCTTTTCATACCAATACTTCTATTAATCTTCATATCAAGCTTCACTGGAATCCTCCCCATTACGCTTGAGGGGGATGTTAAAGCATATAATGCAAGTTTAATATCTTAGTTTCAGAAATTCATGGACACCATTGAAGAGCAGTGTCGAGCTTCTCCCCTTACAATCGCCAACTAGATGCAAAACTTTCCTACGTAAACTGCATGGGAATAAAGTCTTCCATGCATGATAAAGTTTCAATCCACCTTAACCTCCAGCTAGCTATTCTCAATTGGCTATAACAACATCCAAAGATCTTAACTAAATTGCCACTCAAAGATCACTGATTGGCTAAGGGAGAATTTACCTTTTGTAACAATCATTGGTAAATGATTGGCTGGATATTCTCAACCAATCATTTATCAACCATGTTGATTACTTATTATTCTATATAGATCAATTCATTATACTTGTATTATTTAAGTTTTTTACCAATCAATACAGTAAATATTACTCTCAATTAGGTCTCTGATTGCCTCTGTATTTCTAACTATATTAATAGCTTGATATATTTTAGAAGCGAATATTTGTCTTTATTAGTCATCCAGAAAAGAAGGTTGTCATTCTCTCAAAGAATAAATAGGAAATGGTCGCACTTCATATTGAAATTCTTGGGTAAGAGATGGAGCCATGGATCATAAGGTGATTGAGCATGGCTGAAAACCCTTGAACGCTTGTAGAGTAACAGAATATTAGACACAAATGAATCCAAATATTAAAACCTAACAGATTTACCTCAGGTGGTAGTCAGAGACTATCTACATCATTGAGGAACCCCAAGGACTTTGTAAAATGCCACAGTTCCAAAAAACACTTGAATTGAAAAATCATAGGCCATAGAAAAAAGGGATGAAAACACTTGTCTTACAAGAGAATTGAAGTGATATAATATGTACAAAACTACGAATAGGACTACACATAAAAATATTTGATCACCTTCTGATTTGTTACGTTAAATACTAAGAATTCAATTTATTAAAGGATGATAATGTTTTTTGTTAAAAAATTTGTGTTGTGATAGAGTTTTGTGTTGCTCTAGAGTTTTGTTAAAAGTTTTGTATTGCTAGAAGTGTTTGATCACCTTTAGATTTGTTACGTTAAATACTAATACTTCAATCTATTAAAGGTTGATAATTTTTTTGTTAAAAGTTGTGTTACGAGAAAGAACCCCAAGTCAATAGAGTAGTTAATCAACATACGTAAGTAATTTGTCAATTTTTCCTCCGACGCCTCTCGTTAATTCTTCTTCCTTTAATCATCTTTGTTCTGTTCTTTCATTCATAGGACCCACGCCCTTCTTAAGAAAAGAAGAAGAAGAAGAAGAATGATGCTTGATTTGAACAAACATTGTAAGAATCTTTTCAAACTGAAACTCCAATCATTATCTAACTCACGGTTGTTCTTCTGTTCATAGGTCCAAAGTGTGTTACTCTTGGAACTTTGCTCCTCTTTTGTACAATACTTTTTTCAACTTAATTTACTTCCATCGTGATCACTTGTGTGTCATAGACATAAATCAAATCTTTCCCTATATCTAAGCATATATAGCCTTTAACCTCTTAAAAATTGAATATTTTGTCAGTGGACAAGTAAGAAATTTTACCTTTCAATTATTTTTAAATTAGGGTATTTAACTAGATGAAATAATTTATTATAATTTTTCATTATAACATAAGAACAATCCTAATGATACCATACTATTTCATATTATTCATTGTGTCCAACTATTCATAATCTAAAAGGTTAACCTTTAACGTATGGATAAAAAAATTTAAACGATTGAACAATGTCATTTTTGTTTAACAAGTTTCTGATTTAATCCATTTTATTATTTCTTAAATTAAGCGATTTTCTAAAAATGAAATCTTAGATCCAGAAAAATAGTGATTAGATTTAGCAGTTTGAAATTTTTAACCAAGATGTTTAGGAAAAGTGTATTCACCTTGCATTAATATACTTCTAATACTGTAAAATATAAGAAAAGTCTAAATTGTTAGAAAAACTTAAATGAGAAAATTGTCTCTATATTTACACACTTAAAAAATCAAATAAAATGGTTAAAAAATCAAATCAAATTAACAGTTTCAAATTTTCAATAAACCCAAATATGTTCTCTCTCCATTTTTGGTTATTTTGTCTCTTAGGTGACACATTATTCTTCTATAATGAGGAGTTACAAGAACAACGGTCTGACGAAAAATGACTTTCACGTTCGGTTCGGAGAGCACATTTTTCATTATAATTCCTTGTTCCCTTTCATGTGAATTCCCCATTGCTCGTTATCTTTGCATGAGTGTGTTTCACACTCATATTTTAGTTAATCTTAACTTTAATTTTATTGGTTCTTTTAGAGTTATTGTTTGATTTATTTTTTTGTTAATTTTTATTTTTGTAGGTAAAATATTCTTGTGCATTTGGGTTGATTTTAAAAGACTTGGAAGGGAAAATACAAAGAAAACGAGAAAATGATGGACCTGCACAGAAGGACCAGTGTCGTGACGTTGGGCCTAAGTAGCTGCCAGCGCTTTAGCGCTGGTCGCTAGGTAGCTTGGCAATAAGTAAGTGCTGCGACGCTGGCGCGATAAAATTTTATGCATTTTTCTCTCATATTTAAACCTTACCGAATCCTAGTGTATAAAGAGAATATTTTAGGTCCTTTTGTGACTTTTTGGACTTAGAGGCAAAGGAGAAAGCTTTTTGGAGAGGAAACAAAGATGAATCCAACCGGGAGATGGATCTCAACTTCAATTCATCCTCAAACCTAGTTTTTTCTTCACTTTTCCTCTATGTTCATGAATATTATTAGGATATCTTCTTTTTTTAGTATGTTCTAAATTTTTTATCTACGGCTACGACGTTGCCAAACCATGATTGATCATAATTTTGATTTTCAAACCAATCAATGTTTATTTAGTATTATCGAGTGTTATAATCTGTTTTTAATGCTTGTGATCGTCTAGCCAACTATTGCATGATTTTAAATTCAATTCTGAGACTGAAAAGTGATGATTAAATTTGATCTTTGTTTTGAACACCATTAGAAATTCTTAAGTTAGAGATCATTATTGATCTAGTGTAGCAATTATAATTTTCTGTGATTAATGAGTTTTAACTTATTGAATCTTGACAGAGATGTGGGATTAGTATTTTTGATTCATTGTTATCGATGCTTGAAAAATATTGATAATTATTTTAGAGAAATTCGCTGGCAATAATTTGATAAACATTGATAGATTGAGTTTTAGAATTTTGAGCATGTTTGAATTGGTGAAATCCGAATCCCAAGATCTTTTATCTAATCAAATTTTAATTATTTATCTTTATCAAATTTTAATTATTCATGTCGACGATGGTGTACACTTGCACTATAGAATAATCGTAACAAGTTTTTGGCGATGTTGGAGTAATTTTGTTTGTTAATATTGAAGTTATATATCCTTAATTTTACTTTGAGTCCTATTTTTTTTATTTACGATTGTTTACTGTTTTGAATTTTCAGGCAATTTTTAAGGTGTATGAGAAAATTTGAAAGTAAAAAATTGACTCCTCTACAATTGGAAATTAAGCGATCTTGTCGTCGTAATAGAAAAGTGAGGAGAGAAGCTTATAAACAACCTCAAGAAACCATGGAAGACACTAGAGAAAATCCTGAAATTGTGAACATCCAGGATAATTGGGCAGTTCGGGACTATGTTATGCCGGTGGTCAATGAGGCTGCATCTGTCATTCAATGCCCTGTTATTAATGCCAACTATGAGATTAAGCCGGCTATCATTCACATGGTACAAGTAAATTAGTTCAGTGGCCTACCTAATGATAATCCAAATGTTCACATAGCCACTTTCCTCGAAACTTATGAGACATTCAAGCACAACAATTTCTCAATTGATGCACTTAGGCTGAGATTATTCCCATTTTCACTTCGAGATAAGGTTAAAAGTTAGTTGAAATCTTTGCCCGCTGAATCAATCACTAATTGGAATGGACTTTCAGAGAAATTTTTGGCTAAATTCTTTCCACCAGCTAAAACAGTCAAGAAGAGGAATGAGATCACTACTTTTTTCCATTATGATATGGAATCTCTTTATGAAGCTTGGGAGATGTTTAAAGAGATGTTGAGAGGATGCCCCATCATGGACTCCATAGATGGCTACAAGTTGAAACTTTCTATAATGGTTTGGGAAATTCAACGAGGACACTAGTGGATGCAGCAGCAGGAGGAGCTTTAATGGGAAAAATACATGAGGAGGCTTATGCTTTACTTGAAGAAATGACTACTAATGTCTATCAGTGGCCAATTGAGCGCAACGTAGTGAGAAATATTCATGGAGTTCATAAAGTCGATGTTCTTACCGCTCTTACTGCTCAAGTAGCTACATTATCCAAGCTATTGAGTTATTTCATCGTCAATGCTAGTGATATTCATGCTTCGCGGGAAGTTTGTAATTTGTGCAATGGACCTCATTTTAGTACTGAATGTCAATCCGGTAATCCCTTTGCTCCTTCTCAGTCAGAACATGTTAATTTTGTTGAGAATTACAGCAGGCGGAATAACTCATTCTCCAACACTTACAACCAAGGGTGGCAAAATCAACTTTATTTCTCTTAGAAGAATAATTAGAATGTGATGAATCCACCAGTTGCTACCCAGCCTCAACAGCCTAGATTTTCTATAGAAGATTCTCTTACCCAACTCATAGTCAATATTGCTCAATTTATGGCAAGAACATATGCTACACTTCAGAGGCGAGAGACAAGTATTTAGAGTCAAGCTGCATCTATCTGGAATTTGGAGCTTCAAATGGGTCAACTGTCAGAAATACTAACTCAGAGACCACAAGTTTCTCTACTAAACAACATCGAGAGGAATCCAAAAGAATAAGAAAACGTCATTACTCTTCGTAGTGGCAAGCAGTTAGCAGAACCTCAGAAAGTCACTGTTAAAAATTCTCAGTCAATTGAAACAGAAGCTGAGACAATGAGTGATGATCTTGCCAAGAGATCAAAAAAGAAGAAAGGCAAGCCTAAGTCAAAGCTCTTTCCTAATAATCCTCAACCATATGTTCCACTTATTCCATACCATCAGCGGTTCTAAAAACAGAGATTGAACAATCAGTTTTCTAAGTTTATGCATTTAGGAAACTATATATAAACATCCATTTTGCTGATGCTTTTGAACAAATGATGAGCTATTTCAAATTCATGAAGGATATTCTCTCAAACAAGAGAAAACTAGAATAGTATGAGGCAGGTACATTTATTGAGGAGTGTAGTGCTATCTTGCAGAATAAATTGCCTTTGAAGTTGAAGGACCCTCAGAGTTTTACGATTCCTTACACCATTGAGAATTCATGAAAAGGCTTTATGTGATCTTAAGGCTGGTATCAATTTGATGTCGTATTCAGTTTACAAGAAGCTAGGTCTTGGAAAAGCTAAGCCCACGACGGTATCTCTACAGTTAGTTGATCGGTTTATCGGATATCCATTAAGGATTATCGATGATGTTTAAGTAAAGGTGGATAAATTTATCTTCCTAACTAATTTTATTGTTCTTGACATGGAGAAAAATCAAGAAATTCCAATTATTCTTGGTAGACCATTTTTAGCTGCGGGAAGAACTTTGATTGTTGTGCAAAAAGGGGAACTTATTCTGAGAGTGAAAGATAATCAGGTAATTTTTAATTTTTTCAAAGAAATCAAACACCCAAATGATGTGAATAGTTGTTTGTGGGTGGATAGTGTAGAATTTGGAGTAGGCAAACCTAGACACCTACTATTTATTGAAAAACCATTGGTGTTAGAGATCCACCTTCAGTACACCTTTATGGGAGAAGCATGCACTCTGCCTGTCATTATCTCTGCTTCGTTAAATGGTGAACAAGAAGACAAGCTGCTGAGGGTTTTGAGAGAGCAACAAACAGTCTTAGGGTGGTCAATTTCTGACACAAAGGGAATTCTAAACTCAGTGGACAATGGGTGAAGCCTGGATGATCATTATGTCTGGCTGAAGACATTAAAGCAAGTGCTACCGGGAGGCAACCCAATTATATTTCTGTTATTTAATTTTTTTGTTTTTTTTATTCTTTTACCTATTTTATATTTGTTTCTTCAGGTTTTTATTTAAAAAAAATAATGGACGGATTTGGCTAAAATATGCAGTATTTACAGACAAAAGTCTTCGGTTATTGGGCATGCACCAATTTCCTCTTAGTTGGAGACAACATGAACAATGCAGAGAATGACAAGGGTGATAGCTCATCATTATTCAGGGAAGTCCTCTCTACTTACTCATTTTACATATTTTTTTTATTGAGGATAATGAAAGATTTTAGTTTGGGGGTGGTGGTTTTAATTAAAATTTCATTTTTTGGCGTTCTATTGTAGACAACACTAACACCTATGATGAGATTGGTTTTGATTATTGATAGCATTGAAAAAAATGATGAATTTGTGTATAGGTGTGTGATTGAACCAATTATTGATTTGTATTTCACTAGAGAATCCTGACATATTACGCACCTAGATTTGAGCGTTTGATTATCTTTTTGCTTAGAGAATGTTTATGTGACTTAAGAAATCGTTATGATCTCATAAGAACTCTATAACCAATTTGATTGTTGTTCGAGGTGAAATTCTAGGCTACACTTCACTTAGGACGTGATTTAGGTCATCTTTAGACCGCTTGAGCTTTTCAAGCCAACCTGTGCATAGTTATTTTCCTAGTCATCCCAATTGAGCCTAAATAGCCATTTTTCTTTTTTATCACCCATGACAATTTCACAATCTTATAAAAAGTTTTCTCTAGTAGCCATTTTTACTCATAATATTTGGATATTCTGGGAAAATACTTGGAGCTATGACAATCTGGGTGGATGGAAGGGGTTTTGATATAAAAATTATGAATAAATTTGATTTCGTAGCCTCTTGGACTTGAGTGGTTAAGCTCGAAGAGGTGTCTTAAAACCTAATACGCTAAGACTAACTGGTTTGGGACTATTAGTTGAAAGTTCATTAAGAAAAAGAGAAACTTAAGGAAATCAAATTCAAAAAAGTTTAAAAAAAGAATGGTTGAGCGTTGTTGATAATTCAAAAAGTATAATGACAAGTTTGGGGGTGTTATAGGATAAGATGAGTTAAGCTCGTTGATTCCTAAAATACATGTGTAACTATGGATAAAGACAGAGCCGAAATAATATCATTTATCCTACCTTAAACCCTAGCCATAAATGCTTGTGAAAGTCCTAATGATCCAAAGTGTTGTGGTTTGCCTTTCATTAGATGAGAGTGACATGAAAAATTGGCCTACGAAGTTCTAATCTATTTATAGATTAACGGATCCAGCTTTTGCAAGACTTGGTTGCATAAACTTATTTGAGATAAAGAAGTTGGACGACTTAAGGTAACACACACGCACTCGGGATTTTACAAAGTATAATTTAAGTTGGTGTTTGTGTTGAAATTCTTTACAATCACAATTCAGGAAAAAAAATTGGGTTATCGTTATTTTAAAATCTCTAAGGCATATTTGGTTGGTCGAAACTTTTCATCACTTTAGCCGTAGTTTTGCTAAATTAGAGTTTAATATTTTTTTATTTTATTTTTTTGTTTTGTTTTGCTCAAGTACTAGCAAAAAGTTAAATAGGAGAGTATTTGATAAGTGTGTTTCACACTCATATTTTAATTAATCTTAACTTTAATTTTTTTTGTTTTTTTAAAGTTATTGTTTGATTTATTTTTGGTTTATTTTTATTTTTATAGGTAAAATATTATTGTGCATTTGGGTTGATTTTAAAAGACATGGAAGGAAAAAAATGCAAAGAGAATGAGAAAAAAATGAACTTGGAAAGAACGACCAGCGTCCCGATGGGACGTCGCGACGTTAGTTACAAGCAGCTGCCAGCGCCCCGACGCTAGTCGCTGGGTAGCTTGGCAGTAAGCCAGCACCGCGACGCTAGCATGATAAAAATTTTCGCGTTTTTCTCACATATTTTATCCTTATCGAACCCTAGTGTATAAATAGTAGGTCTTTTGTGACTTTTTGAATGTGAGAGACAGAGGAGAAAGCTTTTTGGAGAGGAAAAGAAGACGAATCCAACCGGGTGACGGATCTCAGTGTATGTATAACACTCATAACCCAGTTTTATATGGAAATGAATACGGCAATAATTTTTTTATAATATGTATTACATTTTAAAACTAACTATATCATTATGTTTTTTAACTTTTTGAATCACGACAGTAATATGATATGAATTGATTTTGAGTTTTATACCTAAAGGGAGACTCTTTTTTTCATTCTTCTACATTTTGTTATTCATTTATGTTAAATTGTGCATCTTCAGTCATCTAATTGATTATTATCCATTTTACGTGCACTAAAGAGCACTGAAGAAGAATATGTACATGTTTTTAGATACATGTAACTAGGGAACAAGAAAATAAATTACATTTACATGTATAGACAAATAGAGAACAAGAAATATATCTAGAAAAAAGTTGAATGTTTTATAGTTTTATGAGCTTACAAAATTTATGCTTTTTGCTAATCATTATGGATTCCCTAGGTTTAAGTATTTTTTCACTTACATATAGCTTTCTTGCCACCTAAATCATATCTAGACTACCGTTGAATTACAAAATATTATATATAATTTAGTCCACATGTCTTCAAAAATTTGTAATCAAATCCCTAACAAATATAAATATGCTAAATTTAGCATCTTTTCAACTATAATTTACAAGTTAAGACAAGTTCGATTGATGAAGTTACTTAAGCCCCCCACACACATACCTTAAAGGTCGTGGATTCAAGTCATATTTTCTCATTCCTCATAAAATTTGTAATATAGCTTTGACAAAAAAAAAAAGAACAGTCTGAATTGTTAGAAAAATTAAAATGAGAAAATTCTCTAATTTTACCCAATTTTTTTGTCAAGAGGGAGGGGAATACAACAGGGGTTTGAACCCTTAATCTTGAAGTTGGAAACCTCTATAATTTTACCCAGTTGAAAAATCAAATAAAATTGACAGTTTCCAATTTTCAATAAACCCAAGTCTATTCTATCTCCATTTTTGTATATTCCGTCTCTTAGGTGACATATTATTCTTCCATGAGGAGGAGTTAGGGAACTGTCTGTTGGAAAATGACTTTCACGTTCGATTCGGAGAGCACATTTTTCGTTAACAATTCCTCATTCCCTTTCATGTGAATTCCCTACTGCTCAAGTGAAGAAATCGTTGGCCCATTCTTTTTCCTCCTCAATCATATTAAAAAGAAGTGATTGCAATCAATTCTAAGGGCACTCTATAAGAGAAGGTAAGAAATGGCAATTCTGAGCCTCTTTTCTATTGTGTGTATATATAACACTTAAACCCATTTTTATATGTAAATGAATAACGGCAATAATTATTATGAGCACCTAAAATCCTATTGTCCACTTTACTACTTTCCGATGAGAGAGTGTTTGTTGTTTGTGAGTACTTAATGATTTCACAAACTAGAACGTGGGTATTTGCATTGTGGGTTTGTGCTGGAGTACTACGTTGTAATGGGTATGGTGGCGCTTCAAGGAGGCCATCGGAGTTTGGTGGCGTTCTATGACGGTCAGGTGCTCTGACAATCTGGCGTTCTGCTCGTTGTGGGGTCTGGCGGGCTGTTCGTCGATCCGTTCACTGGAGTCCGTCGATCTGCTCGTCCATATGTTTCTGGCGATCTGGTGATTTGTTTGTCAATTTGTTCGTTGGAGTCTGTCGGCTTTGGCGCTCTGGTGGTTGATTCGTCGGAGTCTAGGGTTTGGCTTTATGTCATTCTCGGCATTGTGTGGTTTTCTCATCGGATTGTTGCGCTGTGTTTTAACGTCAGAGTTTGGCGATCTTCGTTGTTCTGTCATTGTTACGCGGTGCTTAATTTCGCGGAGCTATGCGACGTTTGTTAGAATTATGTGGGTTCGTCGTACGCAGTGTCGTTATTGGCGTTGTCTCTGAATCACGATTTGTGAAAGTATTACGTTGTAATTTGCATCGATCTGTAAATGAAAGGTTTGTTGTTGTTGGTGGNTATGCATATGGGTCGAATTGGTAGGCACCTTGCACATTGAATGGGGATGCACCTTATCCGGAGAACTCTGTTGTGTGTGCACCTTGCATGTTAGATGGTACTGGATCATCGTTATTATAGTCCGACATAGTGACATGCACTATGTTGTTGTTGTTGTTGGTGTGGATCTCGGGTCATTGAGGTCTTCACCTTCCACTGTAGAATCCCCGTTGAAACTTCTGCCACAGAGACATGGGGTAGTTTTTTTATCTGATTCTATTTGCTCCTTTTCCCGGAATAGGAGCTCGGTTTGCTCTGTCTTCACTAAGGGTGTGGTCGCCATCTTCCCTGGGGCCCTTGCTGATCTAGTCTTGGATGAAGAAGATTTTTCTGCCAGTCTTGCCGTCTTCCCTCCATCTACCTATTTAGTTTCTGTCTTTGCTTTGATCTTCGGCGGTGCTTAAAGTCCGGACTCTGATCAGACTAGGTCTGCTTTCCAATCTTGTCGTTCAAAATTGAGGTTGGATTTGTATTGATGGCTTGGTCTCTGCTAATTGGGGTTATACCTAGCCGGTTGAAGGGTCCCAGTGTGGCCACCCGATTAGTTTTCATTAGGATTATTGTTCTTTATTTCGATTCTCATTTTTGTATCTGAACCACTTCGAAGTTTAGCTTAGTCTGCGAGTTTAGTGTATCTTGATTTTTGTTTGAAGTGTTAAGCTAGGATTTGAACTGTGTTGGTTTAATGGTCGGTTGATGTACGAATTTGTTGCTAGCATTATTTTCTTCTGATTTGATTTTAGTTGCTCCTAGTTTAACAATATAGTGTGCTTCTTCTGTCTATCTAGCTTAAAGCGTTAGTGCTATAATATTGGTTGTATATCACTTGTATAATTGTAATCTTTTGATTATTGTTAATAAATTTACCTTTGACAAAAAAAATACAATATTAATTTCTTTCGTAACCTGTATTACATTATAAATCTAACAAAATTATTATTTTTTTCAACATTTTGAATCATGGCAATAATAAGTTATGGATGATTTTGAATTTTTTACCTAAAGAGAGACTCCGTTTTTTTTAATCTTCTACATTTCGTTATCCATTTATATTAAATTGTGCATCTGATTGATTTTTTAGTCATCTAATTGATTCTATTATCCATTTACGTGCACTAAAGAAGAATATGTCCATGTTTTTAGATACATTTAACTTTGGGAACAAGAAAATAACTTACTTTGACATGTGTAGACAAATAGAGAACAAGAAATATATCTAAAAAAAAGTTGAATGTTTTATAATTTTATGAGCTTACAAAATTTATGCTTTTTGCTAATCATTATGGATTTCCTACGTTTAAGTATCATCACTTAATGCACTTACATATAGCTTTGTTGCCACCTAAATCATATCTAGACTAATGTTAAATATAAAAATAATTCAAATTCATTAAATCTATTATCATAATATGGTTCAGTCATCTTATACAAACTCCAAGTCAACATAAAATTTACAATCTACACTTTTTTTTTTCATAAACTGTTGGAATATTGTTTCCATTAAGAAGAATTAAAGGAATACACTAAACTAAGACTTCCAATAAATTAAAATTAAAACTAAGACTTCAAAACTTACTATAAATTAAAATTAAAATTAAGACTTCCAAACTTACTGATAAATTAAAATTAAAACTAAGACTTCTAAACTCAGTATAAATTAAAATTAAAGCCTCCCTTTTTTAAATTTAAACAAACTTGCCCTCTTAGCTACACTAATCCTGAATTGGCGGGAACAAGCTTTATAACCTCTTCGTACATATAGGCAGGATAGCTCCGCATACAGCCTTGAATTCTTCATCTGTCCTGTCTGAATATTGATTCAACCTAACCTGATAGTTCGCTTTCTTCATCTTTTCAATTTTCTTCCATTGTCTCTTCCATAACTCAAACCTATAGAACTTCTCATTAATACTTTTATATGTTTTGTTGTATTCTGACATCCATAATTCAAACAGCTCTTTCGTTTTCCCTTCCGAGGCTATTAACTCTGCCAAAAAACACACGATTGAAAAATCATAAGTCATAGAAAATTGATGAAAACACTTATCTTACAAGATAACTGAATTGATCGGAAACATTATCATTATTTTGGTAGTTAATGTTATGAATAATTTGGTAGAATGTACGATTTCTATGTTTTTTCTAAGTTGCAATAATTTTAGGGTAAAATACAGTTTTGTCTCCTGCAGTTACGAGGTCCCAAAAGACACCCTAAGACTTCCAAACTTATTATAAATTAAAATTAAAACCTTCCTTTTTTTAAGCTAACCCTGCTCTCTCAGCTACACTTACCCTGATTGAGCCGTGGATAAGGGGGAAAAGATGGAGCCGGAATGATTTTTGAAACCCCTTTGCAAAGATGAGCAGGTATGTGCTCTAAAACCACTCCGTACATGTAGGGGGTACCTGTAGGGGGGTTCACATCCGCCTAAAACTGTGATTTCTTCATTTGTCCAGTCTGAAAATTGATTCAACCCAACCTCATCAGTAGCAACCTCTTTTATCTTTTCAATTTCCTTAAATTGTTCCTTCCATATCTCAAACCTGTACAGTTTCTCTCCAATACTTCTATATCTTTTATCATATTCTGACATCCATAATTCAAAGAGATCCTTCATTTTCTCTTCCGAGGCTATGTGCTCTGCAAAAAACACTTGAATTGAAAAATCATAGGACATAAAAAAACTGATGAAAACGCTTGTCTTTTAACATCGACCATTATAATGAACAAGAATGGTTTACTGAGTTTCAAAAAGGAAAAAGAAAAAACGAAAAAAAATCATGACCGTGGATAACGGGGAATAGATGGAGCCGGAAAGATTTTTGAAACCTCTTTGCAAAGATGAGCGAGAATGAGCTTTATAAACTCTTCGTACATGCAGTAGGGATCCAATCCGCCTAAAACTGTGATTTCTTCAGCTATCCAGTCCGAAAATTCATTCAACCCAACCTCATCATCAGTAGCAAACTCTTTCTTCAACTTCTCAATTTTCTTCAATTCTTTCTTCCATATCTCAAACCTGTACAGCTTATCTCCAATACTTCTGTATGTTTTATGGTATTCTGACATCCATAATTCAAAGAGGTCCTTCATTTTCTCTTCCAAGAAGTGCTCTGCAAAAAACACTTACAGTGAAGAAACCGTTCAATAAAGTAGTTAACCAAGTCAATAAAGTAGTTAACCAACATACGTAAGTGGTTCGTCAATTTTTCCTCTGACACCTCTCATTCATTCTACTTCATTTAATCATCTTTGTTGTGCTCTTCCGTTCATAGGTCTCAGCCATTCTTAGGAAAAAGAAAAGAAGAATGATGCTTGACTTGAACAAACATTGTAAGAATCTTTCAAACTGACACCACAATCATTATCGCACTCACGACTGTTCTTCCGTTTATAGGTCCCTAGTGTGTCGCTTAGAGATTTGCTTCTATCATGATCATTTGCGTATCGACGTAAATCAAATGGTTCCCTATATCTAAGCATATATAGCCTTTAACCTCTTTAAAATTGAACATTTTATCTGTGGACAAGTAAGAATTTTTACCTTTCAATTATTGATAAATTAGCATATACAATTATCATCTTTTGAATTTATTATTATAGAATATTTAACTAGCAGAAATCATTTATTATAATTTGCATTATAACATAAGAATAATCCATATAATATCGTGCTATTTCATATTATTCATGGTGCCCAACTATTCCTATTCTAAAAGGTTAACCTTTAATCTATGGAGAAAAAATTAAAACGATTGAGCAGTGTCATTTTTGTTTAACAAGTTGGTGATTTAATCTATTTTATTATTTCTTAAATTAAGCGATTTTCAGAAAAAGAAATCTTAAATCTAGAAAAATAGTGATTAGATTTAGCTGTTTGAAATTTTTAACCAAGAATGTTTAAGAAAAGTGTGACTCCTGTTTTTTCAATCTTCTACATTTTGTTATCTATTTATGTTAAATTGTGCATCTAATTGATTTTTCAGTCATCTAATTGATTCTATTATCCATTTGTACATGTTTTTAGATATATGTAACTTTGGGAACAAGAAAATAAACTACTTTTACGTGTGTAGAAAAATAGAGAACAAGAAATATATCTAGAAAAAAGTTGAAATTTTATAGTTTGATGAGCTTACAAAAACTACACTTTTTGCCAATCATTGTCGTCGCCTAAATCATATCTAGACAATTGTTAAATTTAAAAAAAAAATCTAATTCAAAAAATTTAAAAATTTGTCTATAATATAATTCAATCTATCTTACACGAACTCGATGTCAACATAAAATTTACAATCTAGAGCTTTTTTCATAAGTTTAAACGGTTCCAATAGTGTTTCCATTCTAAAAAACTAAAGGAGAAATACTCTAAAATTAAAAATAAATTGAAAACTTTACTAAGTCCGAAAGGACCTGTAAGACTTCCATACCTACAATAAAGTAAGACTTCCAAACCTACAGTAAATTAAAATTAGAACCTTACTTTCTTTAAACTAACCGTGCTCTCTTAGGTACAAAGCCTTGATTGAAAAATAGACATTAAAGATACAAATGACAGAAATTCAACATAATATTAACCTCATAGAGCTTTCTTTTCATAAGTTTAAACCGTTGGAATGGTGTTTCCATTACGAAAAATTAAAGAAGAAAAATTCTAAACTTAAAAATTAAAATCAAAATATTAAGACATCCAAAATGACGCATAAGACTTCCAAACTAACTATAAATTAAAATTAAAACTAAAACTTCCAAAGTTAATATAAGTTAAATTAAAACTAAGAATTCCAAACTTACTATAAAATAAAATTAAAATTAAAATTAAGACTTCCATTCCAAACTTATTGATAAATTGCAATTAAAACTAAGACTTCTAAAGTCACTATAAATTTAAATTAAAGCCTCCCTTTTTCAAATTTAAATGAACCCTCCTCTCTTAGCTACACTAACCCTGAATGGACAGGAACGAGCTTTATAACCTCTTCGTACATATAGGTGGGATCAACTCCTCATACAGTCTTGAATTCTTCATTTGTCCTATCTAAATATTGATTCAACCCAACCTGATAGTTCTCTTTCTTCATCTTTTCAATTTTCTTCCACTGTCTCTTCCATAACTCAAACCTATACAACTTCTCATTAATACTTTCGTATGTTTTGTTGTATTTTGACATCCATAATTCAAACAACTCTTTCGTTTTCTCTTCTGAGGCTATTAGCTCGGCCAAAAAACACACAATTAAAAAATCATAGGCCATAGAAGAAAACTGATGAAAACACTTGTCTAACAAGAGAACTGAATTGATTAGAAAACGTTATCATTATGTTTGGTAGTCCATGGTAAGAATAATTTGTTAAAAGGCACAGTTTTTATGTTTGTTCTAAGTTGCAATAATTTTAGGGTAAAATACAATTTTCCCTCCTGCAGTTACGAGGTCCTAAAGGACACCGTAAGACTTCCAAACTTACTAAAAATTAAAATTGAAATCTTCCTCTTTTAAACTAACTCTGCTCTCTTAGCTACACTAACCACCCTGATTGAGCCGTGGATAACGTGGATAAAACTGTGATTTCTTCAGCTGTCCAGTCTGAAAATTCATTCGACCCAACCTCATCAGTAGCAAACTCTTTCTTCAACTTCTCAATTTTCTTCAATTCTTTCTTCCATATCTCAAACCTGTATAGCTTCTCTCCAATACTTCTGTATGTTTTACGGTATTCTGACATCCATAATTCAAAGAGGTCCTTCATTTTCTCTTCCAGAAGTGCTCTGCAAAAAACACTTGAATTGAAAAATCATAGGACATAAAAAAACTGATGAAAACGCTTGTCTTTTAACATCGACCATTACAATGAACAAGAATTGTTTACTGAGTGTCAAAAAGGAAAAAGAAAAAAAGAAAACAAATCATGACCGTCAAGTACATTTTTTACCTGGGCCGAACTCCAACTCATGCCCCTGCTAACCAACAAACCGTTTCAAATCATATTAGAAACGAGCAAATCATATTAGAAACGAGCACAATATATTTCCTCAAAACCAACTATTATTAATGCAGAAAATAAGAAATGACAGTGAAAGGAAATGCATCGCATTTGTATTTTAAAAGACAATTTAGGCTTATGCATTGAGGCTCTCCTCAATGCTAAAGCGACTATAGAGAAAAAGAGCTCAAAGCTTAGGTGTCGATATAGAAGAAAGAGCTCAATGCTTATGCGTGGGAATAGAAGAAAGAGGCTTACACCTCAGTACCTTACTATGATGCGGCCTCGAGGCTAAAGCGTCAATTGTTCTTATAATTTGCTAATAGCTAGATTATTTATGGTGGTAATTTAACTTATTACATGTGTTTCATTTAATCCTAATCTAGATGTAGAGATTATGGTTGCCAGCCTACTGTGATTGTTAATTATTGTGAATTTAAATGACTAATGTTATTATTCTAAAAGATTGGTAATAATCAATCACTCCCCACCAGCTTGACTAATATAAGCATTGACAGGACAGTTTATTTAATCCTAGGAGTGTATTCTCTCTCTACTGTTTCATAAATCAAAACCGAACAAATTTAGTAAGTGTGGTAATTCAAATAGACCTTTGCAAGTTCTGCGTTGGTGGTCACAGCTAAAGTGGTGTGAGAAACACCACGAGTTGTTGGCCTGGAGAGGAAAACCCACTATTGTTAATATCAGAAGAAAATCGAAATTGAACTCTAAACAAAATTCTATTTTCCGGAAGAAACTTTCAGGCCAAAAAAACTTTTAGAAGCATCGTAGTTGCCCCACTTAAAATGGGAAAGAGTTCCAAACATGTCAATACGGCGAGGTGGCCCACGAGTAAAAGGACTGCGTAACTCAAGCTTCTTCACAGCCTGCACGAGGGAACGATCAAGTTAAAAATCAAGGAAGCAAGGGATGCATACTAGAAATACCCCCCCGCAATCCCCTAAAAGGTAATACTCACAACACCAACAGTTGCCCGTTTGCGATAATTAACAAAAGGGAGAAAATTGCCAGCACGATGAGACCCAAGATTGCCAGCACGTGTGGGAATGACTTCCTTGCAGACTTGTTCTATCGCAGTCTTAAAGGATGCGAACTTCGTCATTGTATCTGCGGCGAATAAAGAAACTTGTTGGTCATACGAATTCGCTAACGACCAGCAGCAGTACTGAGACAAAAAAGCAGGGAGACAAAAGGAGATGGCGACAATCCAAAATTTCAGATTCCACATAAAAACTTAAAAAAATGCAAGAACTTTCGATATATAAGTAATGGACACTTAAAAGAAGTTAAGTAAATATCAGTTTAAGTTTTGATATTTCTTTTAACTCTTTTACTTTTATTGCCACTATCCTAGTGAAAAGATTTTGACACTGTACAAGGAAGGGAAAGCTCATGGCAACAGAGAAGAGAATGACTAGGGTTTTGATTTTTTGCTCAAATTTGAGGATCGAAGAGGTCAAAATCTTCCTAACTTGTTTATTATTCTTTCAAGTTTGTCAATTTCTTAGTTATTTTTATGTTCATACGGTTATGAATTTCTTTGTTCAAAAGTTTCTATCTATGTGTTCATTTTGTTGGGGTTGATTTAGAGTGTACAGGTTTCGTGTCTCGTAGTTGTTATTATGTGTTTTCATGGCTGGAAGTTAAAATGGATTAATTTGGGGCACTATTCGATTTTAGGGTTAGGTTCGATTTTGGGGTTCTGTCCGATGTTGGGGTTTTGTTTTATGCCTAGAAATCAAAAGGCATGAGAAGAAGAAGAAAAAGAGTAATGCTGAATCTTTAGATGATTGAGATATTGTTAAGAAAGTGAGCAAAAAAGAAAGTTAAAACTCACACGAACAACAAAAACGATGAAGTTTACTTGTAAAAGAATAGATCGAAGCTAAGTAAATCTGTGATGGTATTTACCTGCAATAACCTGTTTCATTGAAGGCTTCGATGGAGTTAGAGAGAGATGAGGGAGAGAGAAAGTAGTTTTTTTAAAGGAAAAAGAGAAATGGTTAAAGTTAAAAAAAACTTTTAATAAAGAAAATATGTAAAATATTTGAGTTGGAAGAGAGAGAATTATATTTTAGTAGATGACTGCATTTTATGAGTCTCACGCATGTTATGTTGTAATTTAACGTGTAACATCATAACTTAACACGTCATGTCAGTGTCTCCGTTAAATTTAATTAATAAAGAATGACAAAATGACTACATTGAGACTTTAAATAAAATATGATGGTCAAATTGAGATTTTTTAAACCATGATGACTAAATTAAAAATTATGTAAATTACGAAACTTAAATTGGCAATTTTTCCTTTCTCTTAAATTGCATATATGTTGTTTTAACTATTATTTTTTTAGTTTACTAATATTTGTTTTCTTGGTAATTTATAGATTATCATTAAAACTAATTAAATCTACTAAGAGAATCCTAATGCTCAAATTTGCTCATTATGTAATTAACCTTTCATTAAGAAAGTATTGGGACAGTGAAAATTATTATACATTCTTTTATTTCAACTATGTTATTTTCTCTGAAAATTAGTCTGAGATTATCTTATGTGTATAACTTTTTTATAACCTAATGTATGTATGTTTGAAAAAAGAGTTAAATCTAATTCACACTCTTAACATTTGACTCGACCATAATTTATACATCTAAAATATTTTTTAAACAACAAATATCCATAACTATGTGGATTAGTCATTTATACCTTTTTCCACTAACTTCTGTTAAAAACTAAAAAAAAAATTAATCAATTAATAACTAAATAAAATACTAAATAAACTACTATATCACTACAAAACTAAAAACCCAAAATACACCCAAATCCCTAAAGCCCCAACTGGAGTTTCCCTTCCCCTTCCTCGAATCCATCCTCGACAGTTCCCCTCCGCGACTCACCCCTTCGTGACTAATAATGAAGACCAATAATACTGTTGCATATAAAGCTCTCAAATTGAATATCTATGATTAGGACACTCTCTTGTTAAATCTCATGTCAGATAAATTTGGACTATTATTAATTTCAATGGTTAACTAGTGAATTTTCAAATACTTCGACATTAAAATTATTTTTCTTTTTTACATTTTAAGTAAATCTAAAACCATTAAATACCAAATTCAATATCCAAATCTTCCAAAACAACACTTCTCCCCTTGTTGAACAGTTCTAATTCATAAATATGTTTATTTAGTAATATTCAATCTAAAAATATGAATAAACGACAAATAATTATAGTTTCATGTATGATAAGAAAAATTATAGTTTTATGACAAGAAAAATTACAATTTCAACACTCCAGTTGATTAAAGTATTAATGATAACAATATGAGGTTCAAACGAAAAAGTTACACTTAACACTAGAACTACATGGTTGTGAGCCTTCATCGGAGAATTTAACTCGAGGAATTCTACGCCGACCAAGTAAGTGACAAAGTTTTAAGTGACCAAGTAAAAAAACCAAGCTCGTCCCCTCCTTCCTTTTTCATCTATCTCGTTGGATTCACGATTCTCCAATTTGGAGTTTCAATATTTCTTAAATCAAAAAACAAAATCAAGCAAGAAAATCTTAACAATCTCCTTATTAGTCAAATTTCACATCCAAACCCGCCATTAAGAATCTCTCTAAGTTTTAAATTCGTCAAAATTTATTCGGCGTTTTTCACCGCCGGTGATGACAGAGAGAGAGCGAGAGAGAGAACCAAAGAGAGAACGAGAGAAAGACAGAGGGAGAGGCAGAGAGAACGAGACAATGAAGCAGAAAGGCAGGGTAAATGAGAGAGAGGAGGATGAAAAAATAGACAATTTGTGCAATTGAAATTTTTTTTGGCCGTTTCCTAAAACAGTAAAATAGAATGGCTCATTTCCATAATTTTCCCTTAACTAATACTATATAATGATTAAATACAAAATTCTAAAAATACCGTGGATATTCTAAAAGAAACCAACCTCATTTAAAATCTTAAAATGATCATTCTTATATATAAAAAGTACAATATAATTCTTACATATAAAAAATACAATATAATTCTTGCGTGTAAAAACTTAAAATTGGCTATACACTATCATTTCCTCATACAAAAGTTAACTCTTAAAACAATCAATAGCATAATTCAAATCATAAAAAATAATTGTTAGTTTATAACGCATACTTTAAAAGCATAACAGTAAAAACATGCTTACATTTAATTAAAGACTATATGTTGACCAAAAAGAAAAAAGATAATTCACAGACCATAAAAAGAAAAAAGGACATATATTGGAAGATTGGTAAGGTTTTGCGTGTGAAAACCAACCAAATTTGTGCTGATAAACTAGAATGCATTTTCCGATCCGTATAATCTCCAACAAAGAATTGTTGGAAAAATGAGTATTTGTACATTATTTTTGTAGATCAATTTTGGATAAATATTTGTGTAAGACCCACTAAGTAAAAGTTTAAGATTTTTAGATTGCTGTGTTCATCTCGGTGAGTACATTAAAATTGACTATTAATTTTTCAAAATTGATTTTAGGATGAACGAGAAATTATCTCCCAAAATGAGTTAAATGAGAATGGAAAAATATGTGACAGTTGTAAAAATCTCACATTGGAAAGGGAGAAAATGTTGGAGTAATATATATTGAGATATTAGTATCAAGGGTGGTGACTTGATAAGACTAGAGGCTCTCTCTATATGGATCATCTATAAATCGGTCAATGAGCTGTCTTTTGCTTCAGATTTATTTTTCCTACTCATAGGAAACCCAAGAATCGTGGAATATAGAATATTCTTGTAAATTAAGGCCCAAAACATTTTTTATTCTTGCAAATTAAATAAAAAAACTTTTTGGACTTAATTTTTTAATTAAATGGCCTTTTAATGGGTTCAATACTATTTATTACATACCTCCCTCATTAGTAGCATAAAAGGAGTCATTCTCCTCCTCATTTTTCACACAAAAAAAGTTTTTAAGCTCTTTTTTCTCTCAATATTTGTTCTCTATATTTTTGTTTATTTTTCTTCAAGTTTTTTTGGTTTGGTTATTGGCTCGGCCCTTCAGTTTTTTTGGTTCAGTCCGGTTCAGTTTATTTCTGATTCCATCGACAGTTTCATTTTTTTGGTCCAAGTCTTGGTTTTCCGTCATTACTCTAGTGGCAGAATTCTGACAAGTCACTTCGATCAAGGTGATGAAGTTGTGTGTTTTTCAGACGTCTCAAACCATTTTATTTTAGAAAACAGACGTCGTTATCAACTTTAGTACCACAAGTGAGGGGACGTAACCGTTTTAAGGAAATTATACAAATAGGACTCGGTTTGATTTCTTACTATTTAATCTCTATCCGCATTGTTTTAATGTTGGTAGATACTTTCTTTACATTTTGTAACTATTGTATTGATATTACTTTTGTAATTATATTATTTACTTCTCGTAAAGAATATATTTACACAGTCGTTGTATTATTATTATTTCCATTTAATCTTATGATTTGTTATGTTAAATACTAAGACTTCAATCTATTAAATGTTGATAATGTTTTTTGATAAACATTTTGTGTTGCGATAGAGTTTTGTGTTGCTATAGAGTTTTGTGTTACTCATAGATTTTTGTTAAAAGTTTTGTGTTTCTATAAAAATGTTTGACCACCTTCTGATTTGTTATGTTAAATACTAAGAAATGAATCTATTAAATATTGATAATGTTTTTTCGTTAAAAGTTGTGTTACGAGAAAGAACCCTAAGTCAATAAAGCAATTAACCAACATACGTAAGTAGTTCGACAGTTTTTCCTGTGACGCCTCTCGTTTATTCTTCTTCATTTAATCATCTTTGTTATGTTCTTCCGTTCATAGGACTCAAGGCCTTTCTAGAAAAAAAGAAGAATAATGATACTTGATTTGAACAAACATTGTAAGAATCTTTCAAACTCACACCCCTGTCATTATCCCACTCATGGTTGTTCTTCCATTCTTTGGTCCCAAGTGTGTTTCTCTTGGAGATTTTGCTCCTCTTTTTTACAACACTTTTTTCAACTTAATTTTCTTCTATCGTGATCATTTGTGTATCATATATGTAAATCAAATCTTTACCTATATCTAAGCATATATAGCCTTTAACCTCGTAGAAATTGAATATTTTTTCTGTGGACAAGTAAGAATTTTTACCCTTCAATTATTTTTAAATTAGGGTATACAATTATCGTCTTTTGAATTTATTATTATAGCGTATTTAACTAGCTGAAATCATTTATTATAATCTTGCATTATAACATAAGAATAATCCCTATGATATTGTACTATTTCATATTATTCATGGTGTCCAACTATTCTTGATCTCAAAGGTAAACCTTAAACGTATGGATAAAAAAATTAAAACGATTGGGTAGTGTTATTTTTGTTTAACAAGTTGGTGATTTAATCCATTTTATTATTTCTTAATTAAGCGATTTTCTAAAAAAGAAATATTAGATCTAGAAAATAGTAATTAGATTTTGCAGTTTGAAATTTTTATCCAAGAATGTTAGGAAAAGTGTATTTACCTTGCATTAATATACTTCTAATATTGTAAATATAAGAACAGTATGAATTGTTAGAAAATATTAAATGAGAAAATTGCCTCTAGATTTACGCACTTGAAAAATCAAATAAAATGGTTTTAAAACAATCAAATAAAATTGACAGTTTCAAATCAATAAACTCAAGTATGTTCTCTCTCCATTTTTGGTTATTCCGTCTCTTAGGAGACACATTATTCTTCTATAACAAGGAGTTACAAGAATGACTGTGTGACAGAAAACGACTTTCATATTCAGTTTGGAGAGCACATTGTTCGTAAAAATTCCTCGTTCCCTTTCATGTTAATTCCCCACTGCTCCTTATCTTTGCATGAGTGTGTTTCACACTCATATTTTAGTTAATCTTAACTTTAATTTTGTTGGTTCTTTTAGAGTTATTGTTTGATTTATTTTTATTTTTGTAGGTAAAATATTCTTGTGCATTTGGGTTGATCTTAAAAGACTTGGAAGGAAAAAAATGCAAAGAAAATGAGAAAAGGACGGACTTGAGCAGAAGTACCTGTGTCGCGACGCTGGCTGCAAGCAGCTGCCAGTGCCACAACGCTGGTAGCTGGCAAGCAGCTGCCAGCGCCCTAGCGCTAGCCGCTGGAAAGCTTGGCAGTAAGCCAGCGCCGCAACACTGGCTTTCAGCGTGGCTATGCTGGCGCGATAACATTTTTCACATTTTTCTCTCATATTTTATTATTATCGAATCCTAGTGTATAAAGAGAATATCTTAGGTCTTTTGTGACTTTTTGAATGTGAGAGGCGGAGGAGAAAGTTTTTTGGAGAGGAAACGAAGATGTATCCAACCGAGAGACGGATCTCAACTTCAATTCATCCTCAAATCTAGTTTTTTCTTCTCTTTTCCTCCATGTTCATGAATATTATTAGGATATCTAATATGTTCTAAAATTCTTATCCATGGCTACGATGTAGCCAAATCATGATTGTTCATAAATTTTGATTTTCAATTCAATCGATGTTTAATTAGTATTATTGAGTGTTCTAATCTGTTCTTAATGCTTGTGATTACGTGGCCAAGTATTGCATGATTTTAGATTTAATTCTGAGACTGAGAAGTGATGATTAAATTTGATCTTTGTTCATAACACCATTTAGAATTTCATAAGTTAAAGATAATTATGGATCTGTAGCAATTATAATTTTCTGTGCTTAATGAGTTTTAACTTATTGAATTTTGATTCATTATTATCGATGCTTGAGAAAGATTGATAATTACTTTAGAGAAATTCGTTATCAATAATTTGATAAACATTGATTGATTAAGTTTTAGAATTTGGAACATGTATGGTTTGGTGAAATCAGAATCCCTAGATCTTTTATCTATTCAAATTTAAATTATTTATCTTTATCATTATAGTTTAATTAAAAATCCTAACTTTTCATCATTCTCAATTAGAATTAAGGTTGAGTTAATTTCAATTATTAATATCAATCAATCATGTAGATGATACTCTATTTTTATAAAAATTTAGTACTTGATGACGTTAGTGTACACTTGCACCATAGAATAATCGTAACAAGTTTTTGGCGCCGTTACCGGGGATTGATTTTGTTAATGTTGGAGTTACATATCCTTAATTTTACTTTGAGTCCTAATTTTTTTTATTTATGGTTGTTTACTATTTTGTATTTTCAGGCATTTTTTAAGGTTTATGAGAAAATTTGAAAGCAAAAATTTGACTCCTCTAAATGGAAATTGAGCGAACTTGTCATCGTAATAGAAAAGTAAGGAGAGAAGCTGCTAAGCAACCTCAAGAAACCATGGAAGACGCTAGAGAAAATCCTGAAATTGTGAACAACCAGAATAATCAGGTAATTGAGGACTAAGTTATGCCGGTGGTCAATAAGGCCGCATCTTCCGTTCAACGCCCGGTTATAAATGCCAACAACTTTGAAATTAAGTCGGCTTATTCACATGGTGCAAGCAAATTAGTTCAGTGGCCTGCGATCTAAATGTTCACATAGCCACTTTCCTCGAAATTTGTGAGACATTCAAGCACAACAATATCTCAATTGATGCAATTAGGCTGGGATTATTCTCATTTTCACTTCAAGATAAGGCTAAGATTTGTTTGAACTCTTTACCCGCTGGATCAATCACCACTTGGAATGGATTTTCTAAAAATATTTTGGCTAAATTTTTTCCACCAGCTAAAATAGTCAAGATGAGGAACGAGATCATTACTTTTGTCCAAAATGATCTGGAATCTCTTTATGAAGCTTGTGAGAGGTTTAAAGAGGTGTTGAGAAGATGCCCACAGCATGGACTCCATGGATGGCTACAAGTCCAAACTTTCTGTAATGGTTTGGGAAATTTAACGAGGACACTAATGGATGTAGTAGTAGGAGGAGCTTTAATGGGTAAAAGACATGATAAGGCTTATGCTTTTCTTGAAGAAATGGTTACTAATGCCTATCAATGGCCAATTGAGCGCGACGTACCGAGAAAGATTCATGGAGTTCATGAAGTTGATGCTCTTACCGCTTTTACTGCTTAACTAGCTACACTGTCTAAGCAATTGAGCACTTTCATCGCCAATGCTAGTGCTATTCATACTTCACGAGAAGTTTATAATTTTTGCAATGGACATTTATCTTAGTACTGAATATCAAGTCGGTAATCCCTTTGCTCATTCTCAGTCAGAACATATTAATTTTGTTGAGAATTATAGTATGCAGAATAACTCATTCTCCAACACTTATAACCAAGGGTGACAAAATCATCATAATTTCTCTTGGAAGAATAATTAGAATGTGATGAATCCACCAGTTGCCACTCAGCCTCAACAGCCTAGATTTTCTTTAGAAGATGCTCTTACCCAACTCACAGTCAATACTACTCAATTTATGACAAGAATAAATGCTACACTTTAGAGGCAAGAAACAAGTATTCAGAGTCAAGCTGCATCTATCCGAAATTTGGAGCTTCAAATGGGTCAACTGTCAGAAATACTAACTCAGAGACCATAAGGTTATCTACCGAGCAACACCAAGAGGAATCCAAAAAAAATAAGTAAATGCCATTACTTATCGCAGTGGCAAGGTGTTAGCAGAACCTCAGAAAGTCACTGTTAAAAGTTCTCAGCCAATTGAAGCAGAGGTTGAGACAATGGGTGATGATATTACCAAGAGCTCAGAAAAGAAGAAAGACAAGCCTAAGTCAAAGCTCGTTCCTGATAATCCTCCACTATATGTTCCACTTATTCCATACCCTTAGTGGTTCCAAAAATAGAAATTGAACAAGCAGTTTTCTAAGTTTCTTGATGTGTTAAGAAAACTACATATAAACATCCTTTTGCTGATGTTTTGAAACAAATGCCGAGCTATGTCAAATTCATGAAGGATATTTTTTCAAACAAGAGAAAGCTAGAGGAGTACGAGACAGTTGCACTTACTGAGGAGTGTAGTGCTATCTTGCAGAATAAATTTCCTCCAAAGTTAAAGGACCCTGGGTGTTTTACTATTCCTTGCACCATTGGAAATTCATATTTGAAAAGACTTTATGTGATCTTGGGACTGGTATCAATTTGATGTCGTGTTCAGTTTATAAGAAGCTAGGTCTTGGAGAAGCTAAGGCCATGATGGTATCTTTATAATTAGTTGATCGGTCTATCAGATATCCATCGGGGATTATTGATGATGTTTTGGTAAAGGTGGATAAATTTATCTTTCCAGTTAATTTTATTGTTCTTGAAATGGAGAAAAACCAAGAAATTTCAATTATTCTTGGTAGACCATTTTCAGCTACGTGAAGAACTCTAATTGATATGCAAAATGGGAACTTATTCTGAGAGTGCAAGATGATCATGTAATTTTTTACGTTTTCATAGAAATCAAACACCCAAATGATATGAATAGTTGTTTGCATGTGGATAGTGCAGAATTTGGAGAAGGCAAACCTAAACACCTACCATTTATTAAAAAAACCATCAGTGCTAGACCTCTACCTTCGGTACACCTTTATGGGAGAAGCATCCACTCTGTCTATCATTATCTCTACTTCGTTAAATGGTGAACAAGAAGACAAGCTGCTGAGGGTTTTGAGAGAGCAACAAACAGTCTTAGGCTGGTCAATTTCTAACACAAAGAGAATTCTAAAGTCAGTGGACAGTGGGTGAAGCCCGGATGGTCATTATGTCTGGCTGAAGACATTAAAGCAAGCACTACCGGGAGGCAACCCGATTATATTTCTGTTATTTCATTTTTTTAGTTTTTTTTCTTTTGCTTATTTTCTTTTTGTTTTTCTTCAGGTTTTTATTTAAAAAAACTATGGATGAATTTGGCTCATGCACCACTTTCCTCTTAGTTGGAGACAACATGAACAATGCAGAGAATGACGAGGATGATAGCTCATCATTATTCAGGGAAGTCCTCTCTACTTACTCCTTTTACATATTTTCTTTTCATTGAGGACAATGAAAGTTTTTAGTTTGGGAGTTGTGGCTTATATTAAAATTTCGTTTTTTGGCGTTCTATTGTAGACAACACTAACATCTATGATGAGATTCGTTTTGAATTATTGATAGCTTTAGAAAAAATGATGAATTTTTATATCGGTATATGTTTGAACTAATTATTGATTTGCATTTCACTAGAGAATCCTGACATATTGAGCACCTACTTGAGCGTTTGATTATCTTTTTGCTAGAGAAGGTTTCTGTGACTTAAGAAACCATTATGATCTCATAACAACTCTAGAACCAATTTGATTTTTTTTCGAGGTGAAATTCTAGGCTACACTTTACTCAGGACATGATTTAGGCTATCTTCAGACCGTTTGAGCTTTTCAAGCCAACCTGTGCATAATTATTTTTCTAGTCATCCTCGTGGAGCGTAAATAGCCATTTTTATTTTTTGTCACCCATGACAATTTCAAAATCTTATAAAACGTTTTACCTAGTAGCCCTTTTTACTCATAGTATTTTGATGTTCTGGGAAAATACTTAGAGCTATCATAATATGAGAGGAGTTTCGATATAAAAATAATTTGTGAATAAATTTGATTTTGTAGCCTCTTGGATTTGAGTAACTAAACTCGAAGGGGTGTCTCAAACCCTAATACGCTAAAACCAATTGGTTTGAGAGTTATTAGCTGAAAGCTTGTTAAGGAAATAAAACAAAAGGAAATCAAATTCCAAAGAAAGTTCAAAAAAAAAAAGAATAGTTAAGCATGGTTGATAATTCACAAGGTAGAATGAAAAGTTTGAGGGTATTACAAGAAAAGTTGAGTTAAGCTCGTTGATTCCTAGAATACATGTGTGACTATGGGTAAAGATTGAGCCAAAAAAATATCATTTATCCTACCGTAAACCCTAGCCATACATTACGAGCTTACGAAAGTACTAATGATCCAAAGTGTCGTGGTTTGCTTACATTAGAGGAGAGTGACATGAAAAATTGGCCTAGGGAGTTCTAATCTATTTATAGATTAATGAATCCACTTTTGCAAGACTTGGTTGCATAAACTCATTTGAGATAAAGAAATTGGACGACTTAAGGTAATACACAAGCACTCGGGGGTTTACAAAGTGTAATGTATGTTGGTGTTTATGTTGAAATTCTTTATGATCACAATTCAGAAATTTTTCTTGGGTAATCACTATTTTGAAATCTTTGAGGTATATTTGGTTAGTCGAAACTTTTCATCACTTGAACCATAGTTTTGCTAAGTTAGAGTTTAATATTTCTTTATTTGATTTTTTTTGTTTTGTTTTGCTCGAGGACTAGTAAAAAGTTAAGCTTGAGGATATTTGATGAGTGTGTTTCACACTCATATTTCAGTTAATCTTAACTTTAATTTGTTGGTTATTTTAAAATTATTGTTTTATTTATTTTTATTTCTTTAGGTAAAATATTCTTGTGCATTTTGGTTGATTTCAAAAGATTTGGAAGGAAAAAAATGCAAAGAAAATGAGAAAATGATGGACCTAGGCAGAAGGGCCATCGTCACGACGGGGTGTCGCGACGCTGGGTGCAAGCAACTCCCAGCTGCCCAACGTTGGTCACTGGGTAGCTTGGCAGTAAGCCAGCGCTGACGCTGGCACGATAATGTTTTTCTCATTTTTCTCTCATATTTTATCCTTATCGAATTCTAGTGTATAAAAAGAATATTTTAGGTCTTTTTATGACTTTCTGGACGTGATAACCATATGAGAAAGCTTTTTGGAGAGGAAAATGAAGACGAATCCAACTGGGAGACGGATCTCAACTTCAATTGATCCTCAAATCTAATTTTTTCTTATCTTTTCCTCTATGTTCATTAATATTATTTGGATATCTTCTTATTCTAGTATGTTTTTAAATTTCTTATCTTGGGCTACGATATAGCCAAACCATGATTGTTCATCAATTTTGATTTTCAATTCAGTCGACGTTTATTCAATATTATGGAGTGTTATAATCCGTTCTTAATGCTTGTGATCGGTTGGTCAACTATTACATGATTTTAGATTTAATTATGAGACTGAGAAGTGATGATTAAATTTGATATTTTTTTAAAACACCATTAGAATTTTATAAGTTAGAGATCATTATGGATCTATTGTAGCAATCATAATTTCCTGTGCTTAATGAGTTTCAACTTATTGAATCTTGACAGAGATGTGTGATTAGTATTTTTGCTTCATTGTTATTGATGGTTAAGAAAGATTCATAATTACTTTAGAGAAATTCATTGTCAATAATTTGATCAACATTGATTGATTGAGTTTTAGAATTTTGAGCATGTTTGGTTTGATGAAATCAGAATCTCTAGATCTTTTATGTATTCAAATTTAAATCATTTATCTTTGTCAAATATTTATCGTTTTTGTTTAATTAGAAATTTAGTTTAATAAAAAATCCCAACTTTTTATCATTCTCAATTAGAATTAAAGTTTAGTTAATTTCAATTATTAATATCAATCAATCGTGTGGGCGATACTCTATTTTTATAGAAATTTATTACGACGACGATAGTGTACACTTACACTATAGAATAATCATAACAAAAGTAAATTTACCTTGCATTGATATACTTCTAATACTGTAAAATATAGAACAGTCTAGATTGTTAGAAAAACTTAAACGAGAAATTGTCTCTAGATTTACACACTTGAAAAATCAAATAAAATGGTTTTAAAAAAAAATCAAATTGACAGTTCCAAATTTTCAGTAAACCCAAGTATGTTCTCTCTCCATTTTTGGTTATTCCGTCTCTTGGGTGACACATTAGTCTTCTATAATGAGGAGATGCAAGAAATGTTGTGACGAAAAATGACTTTCACGTTCAGTTCGGAGAGCACTTTTTTTCGTTAGAATTCCTCGTTCTCTTTCATGTGAATTCCCCATTGCTCAAGTGAAGAAACGGGTGGCCCATCCTTTTTCTTCCTCAATCATAATAAAAGGAAGTGATTTCTTCCTCAAGTGATTGCTAGCAACGGTAGAGAAGAAAGCTGGGTCAAATGTGGCCATTCAGTCAGATCTGAACGGTCAAATCTGACCCAACTAATTTTATACTAAAATAATAATTTATCTACTTTTTACTTTTTTAGAACGGATCTCGTCCGTTCCGATATGGCTGAAGGGACCAGATTAAACTTCCATCTTTGACGTTGCCTTACAACGGAAGAGAATTCGGATCCCTATGAGAGAGGGGTAAGAGATGGCAATTCTGAGTCGCTTTTATACTGTATATATATAACACTTATAACCCAATTTTATATGTAAATGAATACGGTAAAAAAAATTTCTGTAATTTGTATTACATTATAAAAATAACTAAATCTTTATTTTTTTCAAATTTTTGAATCACGACGTAATAGGATATGGATTGATTTTGATTTTTATACCTAAAAGGAGACTCTTTTTTTTCAATCTTATACATTTTGTTATTTATTTATATTAAATTGTGCATCTTCAGTCATCTAATTGATTCTATTATCCATTTATGTCCACTAAAGAGCACTAAAGAAGAATATGTACATGTTTTTAGATACATTTAACTAGGGAACAAGAAAATAATTTACTTTTACATGTATAGGCAAATAGAGAACAAGAAATATATCTAGAAAAATGTTGAATGTCTTATAGTTTTATGAGTTAACAAAATTTATGTTTTTTGCTAATCATTATGGATTTCCTAGGTTTAAGTATTTTTCACTTAATCCACTTACATATAGCTTTGTTGTCACCTAAATCATATCTAAAATACTGTTGAATAAAAAAAATTAAATTCATTAAATCTAAAAATTTATCTATAATATGGTTCATCATCTTATACAAACTCAAAGTCAACATAAAATTTACAAGGAGCTTTTTTTCATAAACTATTGGAATAGTGTTTCCGTTAGGAAGAGTAAAGGAGAAATACTCTAAGTTTAAAATTAAAATTAAAACATTACTAAGTCCGAAAGGACCTATAAGGCTTCCATATGTACAATAAATTAAAATTAAAATCTGTAAGACTTCCAAACCTACAATGAAATAAAATTAGAACCTTGCTCTTTTTAAACTAACCATGCTCTCTTAAGTACAATAAGAGCCTTGATTGAAAAATAGACATTAAAGATACAAATGACAGAAATTTGACATAAAAGTGACCTTATAGAGCTTTCTTTTTCAAAAAATTTTACCGTTAGAATAGTATTTCCATTACGAAGAATTAAAGAAGAAAAACTCTAAACTTAAAAATTAAAATTAAAACATTAATACGTCGAAAATGACGCATAAGACTTCTAAACTAACTATAAACTAAATTAAAACTAAGACTTCCAAACTTATATAAGTTAAAATTAAAAGTAAGACTTCCAAACTTACTAAAAATTAAAATTAAAATTAAGACTTCCAAACTTACTGATAAATTAAAATTAAAACTAAGACTTCTAAACTCACTATAAATGAAAATTAAATCCTCTTTTTTACATACAAACGAACCCTGCTCTCTTAGCTACACTAAACCTAAATGGGCAGGAACGAGCTTTATAACCTCTTCGTACATATAGGTGGGATCAGCTCCACATACAGCCTTGAATTCTACATCTGTCATGTCTGAATATTGATTCAACCTAACCTGATAGTTCTTTGTCTGTACCATAATTCAAACTTGTACAACTTCTCATCAATGCATCTGTATATTTTGTTGTATTTTGACATCCATAATTCAAACAGCTCTTTCGTTTTCTCTTCCGAGGCTATGAGCTCTTCCAAAAGACACACAAATGAAAAATCATATGCCATAACAAAAACTTGATGAAAGCACTTGTCTTACAAGAGAACTGAATTGATTGGAAAACATTATTAATATGTTTGGTAGTTCATGGTAAGAATAATTTATTAGAATGTACAATTTCTATGTATGTTCTAAGTTCCAATAATTTTGGGGTAAAATACAGTTTTGTCTTCTGCAGTTATGAGGTCCCAAAGGACACCGTAAGACTTCCAAACTTACTATAAATTAAAAATTAAAACCTTATTAGCTACACTTACCTTAATTGGGTCGTGGATAAGGGGGAAAAGATGTCTCAAACCTATACAACTTCTCATCAATACTTTCATATGTTTTGTTGTATGCTGACATCCATAATTCAAAGAGCACTTTCATTTTCTCTTCTAAAGCTATGTGCTCTGCAAAAAACACACGAATGAAAATCATCGGCCATAGAAAAAAACTGATGAAAACACTCATCTTGCAAAAGAACTGAATTGATTGGAAAACATTATTGCTTTGTTTGGTAGTTCTATTGAGCGTAGTACCCTTAAAGCATGTGTTTTGACATTTTAATATGAAATTTAATGTTATTATATTTTTCTTTTAATTGTTATTTTAAATTCTTGTTGAATAATTTATATAAATATCTGAAAATTTTATATTTTATTAATGAAAATATGATCTTGTATAAGTACGAGAGGATTAAGATCATAGATAATGAATAAAATAGTCTGCAACATATTAAAGTATAAATTTTATAATGAATGGTTGCTAGTATGGTTCATTAACCATTTTAAATGTTTATGATTTAGATCCAGATCATTGATGTGGATAGTCATCTTAGTAAATATTGGTTTATATAATAAGATTATATAGGACTGGACCGATGTGAACTAATATATTTATTAACTTATCATTTATCATAAAGATTTAATATACATCAAACTGATGATCATATATGTAGATTAGTCTGAATCCTGAGTAGTCATGAACTCTTATGCATGTCTACTGGATCTTTTAATTCACACATTAAGGCTTGTTTATAAAACAGGCTAATGGTTTTTGTTTTGGAGATTCACTGATATGTATGACTGGGAACATGATCTTACAAGATTTGGAATCCAAGTTTTCCTAACGGATCGTATATTGATTTTCTGATGTATTAATTCTGGAACTGAATCAATGGTACTTAAAACTCAAGAGGTAATTAGAGCGTAAAACGAATTTTTGACCAACTCTAATTTACGAACCAATAATTTGAAGACAAAATTATATGAAATGATTATTTCAATAGACTATACGAGAATACTCTGTAAGTACATTCTATAATCTCTAAGAGTACAATTTCATATTTATAGTGGGTTTAATTATTAATCTGGTTTATTGGAGTTTAAGATTATGGGTCAATGGTCTCTAAGTCACATCTGTACTACACAGTCTAGAATGTGCATATTTCAGGACATGAGAAAATGTCTAACTCGCAAAATGAATTATATTTCTGTTGCAAGTATATAATTATGAGATAATTATATGTAATTAATTAATTAAATTATTTAAGGTAATTATCAGACATTACTATTAAATAATTATTGATTAATTTTGTGTTGATTGATAAGTGAGACAGTATATCTGATTTATGAAATTGGATAATGTTAAATTATTATAAGATAATAATTCAAAATTTGAATCAACTAAATCTGTTTTTATGAACTAACAGATAAGTTAGTTGATATGAATGATCATATAAGTTAATTTTGAATTAACTGATATCTAGATATTTATCTAATTAAAATAAATAATAGATTTAGAGAAATTGCTACGTGGCATATTGGACTGCCACATGTCAATCACAAATTTTGAATTATAGATTGACATGGACTACTGTAGTGTCGTGTGGCACGTGTAGTGCCTCACGTTTCAAGAAATTGGCAGCAACTAACATCTTTCTGGCTCTTATCCATGTTTCAAGAAATTCCCATTAAACTTACAGGCACACCTTTTCTCAAGTGTGATAATCAGGAGCCACTTCTTTATCCTCTAGTCTCATTTTTTATTTCCATACCAAACACATCGAAATCGATGTGCACTTTATTCGAGAAAAAGTCCTAGCAAACAATACATAAAAAAAAATTGTTCCCATTGCTTCTCAACTTGAAAACCTCTTCACTAAAGCTTTTCATCCCAATACTTTTATCAATCTCTGTATCACGCTTCACAGGAATCCTCTCCATTACGCTTGAGGGGGATGTTAAATGCAAGTTTAATATCTTAGTTTTCAGAAATTGACGTACACCATTGAAGAGCAGTGTGGAGCTTCTTCCATTACAATCTCCAACTTGATGCAAAACTTTCCTAAGTAAACTGCATGGGAATAAAGTCTTCCATGCATGTTGACGTTTCTATCCACCTTAGCCTCCAACTAGCTATTCTCAATTCACTGTAAAAGCATCCAAAGATCTTAACTGAATTGCCACTCAAAGCTCACTGATTTGCTAAGGGAGAATTTATCTTTTGTAACAATCATTGACAAATGATTGGATGGATATTCTCAACCAATCATTTGTCAACCATATTGATTACTTATTCTTCTATACATATCAATTCATTATACTTGTATTATTTAAGTTTTTTACCAATCAATACAGTAAATATTACTCTCAATTAGGTCTCTGACTGCTCTATATTTCTAGCTATATTAATTGCTTGATATATTTTAGAAGCCTATATTTGTCTTTATAGGTCATCCAGAAGAGAAGGTTGTCATGCTCTAAATAATAAATAGGAAATGGTAGCACTTAATATCAAAATTCTCGGGTAAGAGATGGAATCGTGGATCATGATGTAATTGAGCATGGCTGAAAATTCAACGCTTGTAGAGTAATGGAATATTAGACACACATGAATCCATATATTAAAAACTAACAGATTTACCTCAGGTGGTGGTCGAAGGCTATCTACCTCATTGAGGAACCCCAAAGACTTTTTGAAATTCCACAGTTCCTTGTATCTCTATGTTTATCCACTACGTTATTGAACAATATAAGAAAAGTAAAGAAACGAAAATAGGGGCGAACATAGTACTTCGGGAAGGAGAAGAGAGAAGAAAGGATGTAGTGTAGGTTGAGTGAAAGTTATGAATTTCGCATTAGATTAACAATACAAGCAGATTACATATATATAGATAACAATATTCACTAACTAATTTAACCATGTCTAACAGAAACTAACAGCTCATTAACCAACTGAGTAATACGTAATTACTGCATGCTTAGCATGGTAATTACATTTATTACCGAAATTGTGTGCCCAAGTGCCAAGTGGCTATGTTATTGAGCTAGCATCCTTGTCAGCATAAAGACCATCCTTATCATCCCCCCTTAAGCGAAAATGGGTGGCAACCACTTAAAGCTTGCCCTTAAGAAAATGAAAACGTGTCTATGGAACTACTTTTGTAAACACATATGTCGTCAGATCACGAGAAGGCACAAACCGAATGTCAAGTGTTTTGTTGATTATTCGACCACGAAGAAAATGAAGATCGACTTCAAGATTCTTAGTTCGAGCATGTAACACATGATCGGCAGCAAGAGAAATAACATTGAGATTGTCACACTATATGATTGGAGCATTGGAGAAAGAAAGTTGCAACTTATTTAAAAGAAAGGTGATCCACATGATTTCAGCAGTAGCATTAGACAGAGCTCAGTATTCACTCTTTGTGCTTCAGCGAGAAACTACCTATTACTTTTTAGATGACCATGAGATGATAGAGGAGCCAAGAAATGAGAGAGGAGCTAAGAAATACAGTAAAAGCACCTGTAGACTTACGATCATCAACACATGAAGCCCAATCTGCATCAGTATAGGCTTCAATACTTAATGAGTGAGCTGGTTTAAAGAGGATGCCATCATATAGGGTTCCTTTAAGATATCTAAGAAGACGTTTACATGCTTTCCATTGTGACTCCTTAGGTGTTTGAACAAACTGATTGAGTTTATTTACTATAAATGTGATCTGCAAGTGAGCAACAAGTACTGTAAGGCCCCGAGTGTACTTTTGTATAAAGTAATATCAGAGAAAGCTGGACTAGCATCATGAAAAAGCTTGACAGAGGCATTAGTAGGACTAGAGCAGGGTTTAGAATGAGCCATATTAGTTCTGTACAGCAAATTTATGATATATCCTACTTGAGAGAGATGAAAACCTGCTGATGTTCTAACAACCTCAATGCCCAAGATATGATGTATTTTACCAAGATTCTTGAGAGAAAACTCTTTATTCAGATTAGAAATAAGACTTTTAATGTGAGAAGAGTTGTTTCCTGTCACTTGTATATCATCGACATATATTAGAAGGATAAGTGTGCAACCATTTTTGTTGTAATAGAAGACAAAAGTATCTGAGACAATGTTAATGAATACCCAAGAGAGTAATGTTGATTTGAGCCATTCATACCATGCTCTTGGTGCCTATTTAAGACCATAAAAAGCTTTCCTTAGATGACAAACATGATTAGGATGGTGAGCATCAACAAACCATTGTGGTTGAGCCATAAAGACAGATTCTTCAAGCTTTCCATTTAAGAAAGCATTATTAACATCCAAATGGTGCACATGCTAGTTAAAGGAGGCTGCAAGAGTGAGGACAATTCTGATTGTAATGGGTTTAACAATAGCTGAGAATGTCTCAGTATAATCAATACCAGGGGTTTGATGAAACCCCTTAGCTACATTTGTGTCTCTGAACAAATCCATTTGCATTGAATTTCAACTTAAAAATCCATTTACTACTAACCAGACTCATTGCAAGATTGTAAGGCACTAAATCCCATGTTGTTTTGCATAAGTGCTTTATATTCTTCATTCATAGCATGCTTCCAAGGTTCACAGGCTAAGACTTGGTTAACTGATGTAGGGATGGACAGATTGGGGTTGGTGGGAAGGGTATGTTTTAAGGTGAGAAGAGCTTTTGGTTTTAAAGATCACGTTTTAGACCAGGTTATCATGGGATGAGAGGGACAAAGCTGTTTAAGGAGAAGGCTTACAAGTTCTTTGGATAGAGATAGAGGGTTTTCAGAACTAGAGGTGGTGTTTGAGTCAAGAAAATGAACCTGAATAAGAGGAATAAGATGTTGACTAATGTGTTCTCCGATCATATTAGTATGTTTAAGTGAGGGATAAAGTAAATTTATCGAATTTAAAATAGGTAAAGGAGCAGAGACATTACAAGAATTGGACATGTTCCTAGAAGCAAGTGAAGTAGTCCCTTGAGCTTGTTGTGAATTGATAGGAGAAGTTGTAACCTGGATATCATTTATTGTGCTAAACTGAAAATTAACACCAGAATGGTTGTTAGAAGAAGATGAATAGTGAGGTTTTGGGAAAACCAGATTGGAAAGGGAATGATTTCTCATTGAAAATCACATTCTCAGTATTGTATACTTTGCCAGAAGGATGAAGATAGAGATATCCTTTGTGAGCTGGAGAGTAGCCTATGAATACACAGAGTTCACTTTTGAATTGGAGTTTGTTACTGTTGTAAGGTCGAAGTATGGGTAACATTCCCAACCAAATGGTTTAAGAGATATGTAATCTGGATTTTTATTAAAGAGAATTTGGAAGGGTGACATACCAGACAAGGTAACTGTGGGAAGTTTATTGATTAGGTAAGAAACAGTGTGGAAAGTATGCCACCAAAAGGATGTAGGCATTCCAGAATGTGCAAGAAGTGTATTACCTGTCTCCACCAAATGCTTGTGTTTGCGTTCAGCCCTTCCATTTTGGCTATGAGATTAGGACATGACTGTCTAAAATGAATCCCATTTGCATGTAAAAATTGTTCAAAGGCTCTATATTTCCCTCCTCAATCAGATTAAGCAGTTTTGATTGAAGTGGAGAATTGATTTTCTGTTAAAGCTTTGAACTGTTGAAAGGCTTTAAAAGCTTTTGATTTTAATTCATAAGGGGATATATCCAACTAAACCTGCTAAAGTCATCAAGAAAAAGTATGTAATATTTATAACCAACTTTTGGATTTATTGAAGCAGGCCCCCACATATCAGTATGGATCAATTCAAGAGGTTTTGAAACATGGGAATTTGATAAATGGTGAGGTAGAGTGTGGCTCTTCCTTTGGGATAGGCAGTGCATAATATGCTATTTAAACAAGTAATTTTAATATTGCATTGGTTCAGCACTTGGGAGAGAATTTTAGCATTTGGATGTCCAAGTTTAATATGCCAAAGATGTAAATCAGATTAAATGCAGGTTTCAAAGGCACTTTTATTTCCTTCATGACAAATTGCAGAGAGAACAACATGCTTCCAATTATTGTATCTAGGGATATTTACAGAGTGATACATGATGTCAGATCTCTTAGTAAGCTGTTGAGAGTGTAAATCAGTGACTTTAAAGTTAGAATTAGAAGATAGAGATGAACTAGACTTAGAAATACCACTAAGAACATTTGAAATGGAACTTGTACATCTTTGAGCAGGAAGCTTGTGGGCAGTGTTAAGATCAGTAAAAGGACACGTTAATGCAACAACTTCTTTGTTGTGTGGCAACTGATGCTCATAGGGACCTCCTTTAAGACTCCCTTTGAGAAGGACCTTCATGGTTGCTTTGTCCTTAACAAGACAGTGAGAAGAGTGAAATTCAATAAAAAGAGAGTTATCTTTAGTTAATTGAGAGACACTTATAAGGTTCTTTTTAAAACTAGGTACCCTAATCATGGACTTAAGCTTTAAGACAGTTGAAGCTTGAGGAATAGGGAGAAAGAAGAACCAATATGAGTGATTTGAAGAGCCTTACCATCACATACATCACCTTTTCCTTGCCATTGTATTCCTATTAAATATGGAAGTTTATAAGATCTGAAGAAATGTGATTTGTTGCAGCATTGTCTGCATACCAGCTTGCATCACTATAATTGCCATATGAATTTGCTATCATTGCAGTAGGAGAGAAATTGCTAGTTTGTGGCTTGTAGGAGAAGGGTCCAGTTGATGAATTATTTTGCAGTTGATAGTTTCTATCAAATCTGTTGTAACAGGTCAGTGTACCATGATCTAGTTCTACCATAAACTTGACAAGTAAGTCTTCCTCCAAACCTACCTCCTTTTCCCCTTCTTCCACCATTAAAATTGCCACGCCCACCTCCTTGGTTATTCAAGTTTCCTCCCCTTCCTCTACCAGTGTTGCCTCTATTACCTTGACTAAACTACCACTTTTCCTTCCAGTAAAATTTGATGACATCGTGTATTTGACATTCAAACTATTTTATAAATTGATTCTTTCAATTCTACACTCATGACTCATCAATAATGCTTGTACTTATTCCAATGCAACTTCATCACTTCGTGAGGTAACATTTACCATGACAAAGTCATATTCAACTCACAAATCGTTAAAAATATGAACCATAAGATCTTATGTGCTTACTGGATTTCCAGCAGCAGCCAAAGCATCACCTAAATTTCTCATCTTATCAGAGTAATATGCTATACTTATGTTACATTTCATACTTGTTTGCAGTGAATTCTTCAACTAGAGCATCTTACTCTCGCCTGGATGGACAAACTTCTTTCCAATGCCTTCCACAAATCCTTCGAGTGACTGTATTGCAAGACTATTTCGAGAACTCTCTCGATCACACACGAACGTAACCAACTCAGCATTAACTGGTCCTTCCTGATCCAAGTTACATATTTAGGGTTATCAGTACCAAATAGAAATGAATATATGCCAATTACTGTAGGAACAATCTGTGATTTCCATAGCATGAAGTTATCCCTACCGAGCTTAATTAGAAAAGAAGAATTAAACGTCGAGTTAAGGGATTTTGAGAAGAAACTTTCATCATTTGAGTTACCTTCAGTATTGCCATTTGAATCACCTGCTGTAGCTCGATAAGTTTCTTCCTACGCTCTGATACCAAGTAAAGAAATAAAAACAGGGGCGAACAGAGTACTTCGGGAAGGAGAAGAAAGAAGAAAAGATGTAGTGGAGGTTGGGTGAAAGTTATGAATTTTTCATTAGATTAACAATACAAGCAGATTATATATTTATATAGACAACAATCTTCACTAACTAACTTAACCAATTCTAACAGAAACTAACAGCTCATCAACCAACTGAGTAATACGTACTTACTGCATGCTTAGCATGGTAATTACATTTATTACCAAAATTGAGTGCCCAACTACCAAGTGGCTACGAAACTGAGCTGACATCCTTGTCAGCATGAAGACAATTCTTATCAAGAAATAACTCATTCCCTATGTCCTTGAAATACTAATCAAAAACTTATTTTATTAATTCAATAAAATTAGCTTTATTAAAGTTTAGTCTATCAATATTAAATAATTTATATATTAATAAAATAATTAAAGTTAATATTAAAGTTTCACATGAAATTTTTTTATTATAACTCTTATTTTATTAGTTTGATTAAAATATTTTTTAAATTTAGTCTAGCATTTATTAATTTATTTAAATATTAATTAAAAAATTATTGTTAAAATTGTACATCAAAATATTTTTTTAGATATATTTATAACTAAAAGGGCATTTAAGTAACTTCATATCTGTACACATATTTATAAAAAAAATTCACTTATACCAAACATAACAATCATTAATTATCATCCATGACATCATAAATTACCCATGTATAACCAAACATGACAATTCTATTTTGTAAGTAATTGAATTGTAAATAATTGAATTGTAAATAATTGAATTACCAACAATTGAATTGCAATGATCATTAGAGATTGCCAAACTAAACGACCCCTAAACATTTTAAGAGGTGCCTCCAATAAAGAAAAATCAATCCATATGCATTTGTTTAGATGAATATTCAATTTTATTTTTACGGATGCAATTGAACCGTTATGATATGGAGAAATCAATAGTTGATCAGATACCCGTAGACGTTCGACTTGATAGATAACATGTGTATTGGTTCTGAGTTCTACATCTAAGGGAGACTCCTGCTTTTTTAAATCTTCTATATTTTTTTATCCATTTATGTTAAATTGTGCATCTAATTGATTTTTCAGTCACCCAATTATTTATGTTCTCCATTTATGTGCACTAAAGAAGAGCATGTACTTGATTTTAGGTACATTTAAATAGGGAACAAGAAAAGAAATAATTCTGCATGTATAGAAAAACAGAGAACAAAAAAATATTTCCAGAAAAAAGTTGAACGTCTTATAGTTTTATGAATTTACAAAATTTATGCTTTTTACTAATCATTATCGATTCCTTAATTTAAGTATTTTTCCATTTTATGCACTTACATTTAGCGTTATTGCCACCTAAATCATATCTAGATTACTGTGTATTTAAATAAAATATTTCAGATTCATTAAATCTAAAAATTCATCTATGATATAATTCGGCCATCTCATAAGAACTCTAGTCAATAATAGACACTAAAGATACAAATTTCAAGATTCAGCCATCTCATTAGATCTCTTTTTCATAAGTTTAAACTGTTGGAATAGTGTTTCAATTATGAAGAACTAAAGGAGAAACACTTCAAAATTAAATTAGAATTAAAATTAAAACCTTACGAAGATCGGAAGGAGAAAGACTTCCAAACTTACAATAAAGTAAAATTAAAACCTTCCTTTTTTACACTAACCTTGCTCTCTTCTAACTCTGATTGAGCTGTGCATTACAGGGATCAAATTGAGCCGGATAGAGCTTTGAAACCACTTCGTGAAGATGGGTAGAAGCGTGCTTCATAGCACATTCGTAATCCTCGACGAAGGAAATAAATCCACATAAAGTTCTTAATTCTTCAACTAACATGTCTAAAAGTCCATTCAACCCAATCTGATAAGTAACATCAAATTCTTCCTATTTCTTCATCTTTTCAATATCTTTCAATTCTTCCTTCCAATATTTCAAACCTGTATAGCTTCTCTTCAATACTTCTGTATGTTTTGTTGTATTTGACATCCATAATTCAAAGAGCTCTTTCATTTTCTCTTTCGAGGCTAACTGCTTTGCCAAAAAACATTTGAATTGAAAAATCATAGGCCATAGAAAAAAGTGATGAAAACACTTGCCTTACAAGAGAATTGAATAGATATAATATGTACAAAAGTATGGATAGGACTACACATAAAAGTGTTTGACCACCTTTTGATTTGTAATGTAAATACTAAAAATTCAATCTATTAAAGGTTGATAATATTTTTTTTGTTAAAAGTTTTGTGTTGCTATAGAGTTTTGTTAAAAGTTTTGTGTTGCTATAAAAGTGTTTGATCACCTTCTGATTTATTACCTTAAATACTAAGAATTCAATCTATTAAAGGTTGGTAATATTTTTGTTTAAAAGTTGTGTTACGTGAAAAAACCCTAAGTCAATAAAGTAGTTAACCAACATACATGTAAGTTGTTCGTCAGTTTTTCCTCTAATGCCTCTCATTCATTCTTCTTCATTTAATCATCTTTGTTTTGTTCTTTCGTTCATAGGACTCAAGCCCTTCTTAGGACAAAGAAAAGAAGAATGATGCTTGATTTGAACAAACATTGTAAGAATCTTTCAAACTGACACCCAAGACATTATCCCACTCACGGCTGTTCTTCCGTTCATAGGTCCCAAGTGTGTTACTCTTAGAGATTTGCTCCTCTTTTATACAACACTTTTTTCAACTTAATTTACTTATATCGTTATCATTTGTGTACCGATATAAATCAAATCTTTCCCTGTATCTAAGCATATATAGCCTTTAACCTCTTAAAAATTGACTATTTTGTCTCTGGACAAATAAGAATTTTTACCTTTAAATTATTTTTAAATTAGGGTATACAATTATCATTTTTTGAATTTATTATTATAGCGTATTTACTAGCTGAAATCTTTTATTATAATTTTTCATTATAACATAAGAATAATCTTTATGATATCGTAGTATTTCAGATTATTCATGTTGTCCAACTATTCCTAATCTAAAAGGTTAACCATTAACGTATGGATGAAAAAATTAAAATGATTCAACAGTGTCATTTTTGTTAAACAGGTTGGTGATTTAATCCATTTTATAGTTAAAGTTTTTCAAAATAGTTATTACAATTAGAAAAATAATTTAATTAATATTCATGTATAAGCATTAACACATATCATAAATATTTCGTTTATTTATCACTCATTTTATTTTTTTATATAATATCATATACAATAATAACTAAATACCCAAAAAATTGAATGGGGTGTAATATAGAACCTTAATATATGTTATTTGTTAGTATCATATTTTTATTCCAAAATCTCATCTATATATTATCATCTTATGCACATATATAAAGTTGGGTATAAGTATATTAAAGTATGTCATGTACCCATACTCAACTTTTGTCTAAATGACATGTGTTCATTCATACGTCTAACAATTGGATATCTTACAATTAATTTTTTCAATATTTAGTTATTAATTAAAAAGATAATTTAATTAATATTAATATTTTTTGTCAAAGTAATTAATATTAATGTTAACCATTACTACATGTCCTAAATATCTCATTTAATTATCACTTATTTTATTTTCATGTAATATTAGATACATTTATTTTTAATTGTAAGAAGCTAATAATAATAAATACCCAACATTACTAAAAATAATTGAATACCCAATAATATTTGATTGGGTTTCAAGTTTCAACAAGAAGCCTTATTATACAATCTATATTATATCAATTTTATTGTATAATCTTATTTTTTTCATGTCATGTTTTTAATGAAAATTCTCTTCTATTTTTCAAAACTAAGAAATTGTAGGACCTCTGATCTCATCACCAGCTTTTTTAACGGACGATTTCAATTTTTTCATTGATAAGAAAAACTTTCAATTTCTTAATTTGTCATTCATGATAAGAGCATCTTTAATCATAGATTTATATATATATATATATATATATTAAAAATTAGATAACTATAGGGGAGAAAAAACACCGGGGCTAAAATTCACTCAATAATATTCTCGAGCAAGGTCCAATACTCCTATTTCCTGGGTAGGGCCCACATTAAGTCCAAACCGAGGACTGCTCCATGATTGAAGTCACCTGATGGTCGAGCACCCTCCATGATCAAATCGATGGACACGACTCCACTTATACTTATACTACTGAGGTCACACGGATGACCGAGGTAATCTTATATCTAGGATCATGACTATTCGAGATAGTCGATATCATTTCTCATCACGATAAAATATAATAATCAGTCATACAAAAAAATGATATGTATACATCAAATCTATCAGGCAATCTCAAGGGTTACTAAAGATGATAAGATGATAACAAAAATATCCTTACGAGAGAATATTTTCTATGAATATCTCTATTCCTTATCAAAATAATGAAAAAGATACACTGATCATGTACATTTAACTGATACAGAAAATCATTATAAATATATGATGATTCTCATTTAATGATAAATAATTTTCCACAATACCAATTTTTTTTAAAATACTCTACTGACTTAATCGTTGGAGTGTACTAAGTGAGGCATCCCACGGCCTTCTATCTATTACTTTCACACAGTTGTTGATATATTTTTCACATCGTGCCGTGAATGGGGAATGTAGATTCTCAATTTTCAAAATCGATCGTATAAAAAAAAACCACAGCCACGATCATCACAACAACGGTGCAACAATACATGTATCTGGCAAAAAAGAATAAGGAGGATGATGGAGAATGTTTTGGATCGGCGAAAAAATCTGTTTCTAGCAGTAACGAAGTTGATCAACGCAACAAAAATATATTGTGACCAGTACAAAAAAGGATGAATTTCACGATTGGTGAAGCCGACGGCAGTTGCGAGGAACCGTCGGAATCGCGGGCTGCCATAGATCACGTCAAACGCCGGTAGCACACCCACGATGGCTTGAGCCTTCCCATTCCAAGAATCGCCGTTGGATTCGACGGAGAAGTCACAAGAACTCTCCTTCATTACCAAAAAATAAAAGCTCAGATCTACTAAAAAGGACAAGTTTTCAGATCCCAAAACATCCATAAATAGACTCAGACGGTCATTTCCAGCCATTTGGAGAGTTTTCCAGCTGTGAAAGGCCGCCTAGGACAGCGCACGCGCTTGCCGGCGGCGGCTGCCTTCTCATTCTTCCTTACCCGCTTCCAGCTTCCGGGTTGACCTACCCAGTTAATTATCCGATCCGTACCCAACAATCCACTCTAGATGTCCAAGAAAGGAAGAAGCCCAAGTAAGGGCTCACTTGAGAAGCCCAAGGAAGCACCAGGGGAGGCCTATGCGAGGAGCTAATCCTGGAATCCAGCTTCCCAATAAGAACAGCGGGCGTGGCCCAAGAGCCGCGTCTGCGACCCGTATCCTAAGGCTACCCACTCCATCCTCTCGGCCTGCTGACTGGGTCAAGCCCTCACTTCCTCATTACCCCAACTTCCACTCTAAGGGCCTAACTCAATGCTCTTCATTAGCCATCTTTCACAGATTTAGGTCCAACAAATTTTCATCAGTGAAACAAAAATGGCGTAGCATATATGCAATAAATACAAACACAAAGGAATATTTATTTATGCACAATAATTATTATTTATTTTATTAGCAAGCAATTTATTTGATCATTATTTATTTTATTAGCAAGCAATTTATTTGATCATTATTTATTTTAATGTGATTAGATTGTAAATTCTTGTTAATTGATTTATACTATTTGATATGCTCTTCATATCAGGAAATAACACAATTATTTGCATCAATATTATTTAATATCTCACACATGAACGAGACTTAGGATCGGGACGCGGACCACAGGGCTCAGATCTATACTATCCTGAATTTTTCATATTATCTTCTAGGTAAAAGGCCCGTTAGATTTTGGATGTAAATAATAAAGTTATTTATTTAATGTGGAAAACGGAAAAGGAGAGCAAAGTTCTAGGTCCTGGAGGAAAAGATAAGAAAAAACGGAAATAGATTATGTGAGGGGAGAAAGCAAACGGAACAAGACTGAGAACCAGGGAAGATATGCTGACAAGATCCATCCCCCGGATAAAGTCTATATGCCTCTCACTGTTCCAGTAAATCAAACTCTTGAGGTGATCAAGATTAAGTCATGGTTGAAAAGACTAGCCCCACTGATAAGAAAGTCGAGCCTAAGGACAAAGATAATATTATTCTTTTCACGAGAGCTACGGCCATTACATGAGGAATTGCTTTTAGCTCAAATATTACATTGAGGAGTTAGTGAAGGACAGATATCTCCAACATTTTAGGTCAAGGATTACATTGAGGAGTTAGTGAAGGACGAATATCTCCAACATTTCAGGTTAAGGATTGCATTGAGGAGTTACTAAAGGACAAATATCTCCAACATTACGTGCAGAAAGACTTGCAGAAACAATAAATGGTGAAGGAGTCCAAGATAAAGGAAAACAGCCTCTCAAAATTGTTGATACAATAATTGCACTAACTGAATAAGAGGTGACCACTAAAAAGGAGATGGAGATGTACTGTAAGAAGCCCATGTTAGAAGGACATCCAAAAAAAGGAAGTTCTTCGAATTATAAAGGGAGTCTACCGTTGATATTCGATGACACGTTAAAGGAAAAGATGAAAAATGAAAAGTGGAAGTCTTATATAAGCTTCAATAAAGCATACTCAAAGGACAACTTCCAAATCGATTGATGGACGCTACAAAGGGGCACAAGATGCTCAGTCTCATGGATGCCTTCTCTAGGTACAATAAGATACTCATGCATCCATCATACCCGAAGAAGATGACCTTCGTGACTGAGATATGGACTTATTACTACAAAGTCATTGCGCTCGGACTAAAAATGCAAGAACCGCCTATCAACGCTGAGTCAACAAAATGTTCTAAGAGTACATGCGAAAGACAATGAAAGCGCTTGGAGAGTTCAACATAAGATACGAACCTCATACCTCAATTAAGGCTAAAGTACTCGCTGACTTTATGGTAGAGATGACACCACCCCAGGAGAAAGATGGCTTAAGCCGTACAAAATATGTCACGCAAGATGACACGATGAATAGAGGTATGAGGAAAGAACTTCCATACATGGAAGGGGCGTTCAACGTTGATGGCTCTGCAAACGTAAGCGGAATCAAAGCTGAATTGATACTCAAAACATCAGAGAAGACCATAACTGAAAAAGCGATGGTTTCACATTTAGGACATCAAACAATGAAGCCGAATATGAAGCTTTGCTCACGTATCAACGGAGATTCTCAAGCTAGACACAAAGATGGGGGAAAATCATAGCAAAATTCTTAAATTAAAGGAAGGATTCAAAGAGTGCTCCATAGAGTAGCTATCCCGAGCACACGAGATGCTTGGATTAAAGACTAAAGGACCACGAAAGTATCTTGTGGCACCCCATCACATGAGATGGTTGGACAAAAGAGCCCAACCAAGGCGACAGCCTAACGAGGCCTCCTGATCACTAAGGATGATCAAGAGAAAGACCTTACATAGGATAAAGGACCACGAAAGTATCTCGTGCACCCGACGTCAAAGGACCCTCAAATGAAAGACCTCACCCAGGGCAACGGCCTAACGAGGCATCCTTATCACATAAGATAATCTCTAAAAAGACCTTACGAAGGGCAAAAATACCTCATCCAAGGCGATGGCCTAACGAGACATCCTTATCACATAAGATGATTGGAAAAAGACTCTACCTAGGGTAAAAGACCACAATAATATTTCATGGCACGTAAGTACACGAGATGTTGGGATTAAGTATTTTGATAATGGTCACAGTTGCCTAGACCTCATAATTTTACCTAAGATGTATTGGAGAAAAGGCTTTATATAGGATAAAACGACCACTGTCATACCATGGTATCTGAAGTCACCAGATGACTATGGCGGTCACATAGATGACTATACACTTCAAGTCATACAAATGACTATGGTACTCCAAGTCACCCAAATGACTGGTACTCCAAGAGTTCAAGTCACACAAATGATTAAGGTAGACAAAGTCACCCAAATGACTATATTGGATCCAAATACACGCTGATGATTATAACACACAACGTCACCTAGATAACTATGAGACTCCAAGTCACACAGATGGCTAAGTACCTCTAGTCACATAGATGACTGAGCACCACGCGTCATACATATGGTTAACATACCCGAGATTACCCAGATTACTATGGTACCCAGAATCATAATTATAACAACGACATCTTGAGTCACACTGATCACTATGGCACTGATATTCGAATCTCATAAACCTCAAAAGATCCTGGTACTCAACTGGAGATGAGTATAAGGAACCTCCCTATCAAGGACACATCAAACACGATTCGAACAGACGAGATAAAGAAAGCTCCAAACCTTCTGTTAGAAAGTGAAAGCATTGATGAATTACATGCACATACACATAAGCATAGAGAGATGCAATGATAAGCTTAGCCAAATAAGCAATTCATTTCAAATGAAGAACATCAACAAGATAAAATACAAACCCACCACTCGATGAGATACATTTGGTCGATATTCTGGGGGCATAGAAGCTGAGAACATTCAGTAACTCAAGAATATTGTCAAACTCAGGCCACGAGGATCTGAGCATCACTCCATAGATACTCAAAAGTCATTTGTTCTCTAAGAGAATTATCGTTTGATTTTCTTTAAGGCTAGCTCAAAGACATTTGTTGTGTCAAGCTACGCTATAAATCACTATTGATTTCAGACAAAGCAATGGACGACTCAGACTTGTCAGATCACTACATGACTTGGACATACAAGATACTGAGACATTGAGTTACGAGAAAAAGTCAACAACTAAAGCATCAAAACTTTCGGTTCCCAGCCACGGCTTAGTTTCTGACAATGTAACTCTAGATGGCAAGAAAATCCCTCAGGAAGCATGCCATTATGTGTAATAACTCTATCATCTGCCAGGAGACATGGGATGCCAAAGTAATGTACCAGATATATGGTCAAGCATGAATCAACACGAGAATGCGACGTTGGATGTTGAAAAAAATATATCCTTAAGAAGACCCAATAACGTCACAACGCCAAGCCAACCTCACAGTAAAGCAATCACAATGGACTGACTGTCTTATCGCCTATATTAGATTAAAGGAATTCAATCCTAACACCAAGTCCTCACGATGCGTTCATGCGAAGGTGTAAAATTTGTGTTGTGATGACCACTGATCCAATTCAAGTTGCTTGACTGCCATATGAAAATCATAGAGACTCGATCCCGATGATTACTCGGATCAACCCGCACAAACCTGAACCATAAAGCTTCAGGTCCCAACACGGTCACGCACATCATTACATTAAGAAGTCCAACATTAATCAAGATGATGACATTTTTACCAAGAGTGAATTGACAAATAGCAAGCAACTTGTTTCTGCTTCTTCAACTTTGTCTGAGATAGTAAAGAGTAAAGATGACAGATAGATATAGGTCTTTTTTTTTATATCTAGCGAATTTAGGTGCTTATAATTCTTCCTCTAAAAGCATGTGATTATCGGAAGACTCAAGTAATTATGTGCAGTTGACGGATACTTATTTCTAACAAATACGATCTCAGTCTCACTACTGTTGTTACCTTTATATATTGAATCATTACTTTAAATTTGATAAATGTTTCACTTTCGGTTTGAAAGGATTTAAAAGATTTTCTCATTTAATTAATTAACTCTGTTCAGTGAATATCAAGTGTTGTGAAATAGAATGTAGTGCCGTGAAAAAAAATTTATAGAAAATCGTGCGATTAGTTTTGTAATTTCAAGATTTTTGATAAAGTAATTGAGTTATGATACCAAGTGTTGTAAGAGCATGACTGTAAACATAATATTAGGCTTAACGTTTTAATGCAACATAAAAATGTGAGAAAATATTGAGTGTATTAGGCTTTGCGATTATGAGATAGAGATACTACCGGAGTGACTAATTTTTTTAATTTGACCGAATTACGTAAAAACTTAATTTTATCTTACCTGGTTACAACAACTACGTTATACTATTTTATAAAAGCCAAATTTTAATAACTTTTTAACCAAAATTTCATACATCTCAAAATTTGTTTCTATAATGTTATTTTTCACAGCTCTTCATTCATCAATCCAAAACAGTGAATGGCATGTGTAGGGGAGAAAAACATATAGGTTAAAATTCACTCAATAGTATTTTTGAATAAAGTTCAATACTCTCGTTTCTCGGGTAGAACCTATATTAAATCTAAACCGATAACTTCTTCATTACCGAAGTCACTATGATGACCGAGACACCCTCCGCGATCAGATCGATGGACACGATCCCACATATACTTACACTACCGAGGTCACACGGATGATGAGATAATCTCATACCTAGGATTGTGACTACTCGAGATAGCCGATATCATTTTTATATAACAATAAGATATAATAACCAATCATACAGAGAAATGATAGGCGCATATCAAATCTATCAAGTAATCTCAATGGTTATTAAAAAGGATAACATGATAACTAAAATATCATGATCATAGAATATTATCCATGAATATCTTCATTCCTTATCAGAATGAGGAAGAAGATACATTGAACTTGGACGTTTGATTGATATAGAAAATCATTATAAATATATAATGATCTCCATTAAATGATAAGCGATTCTTCATATTGCTAATATTATTTTAGACACTCTGCTGACTTGATCGTCGGAGTATATTAAGTGGGGCACCACCCTGGTGCTCTGCCTACTGATTTCACGATCGTTCTTGATTTTTACAGATCTCTGGACGAATCACCAAACGACACGTGACGATACTCTCGACAATCGATGCTGGCATATTTTTCACGTTAATAATTTGACGTCATATGTGGTAACATAAATCTCTTTTTTTCAAAAGTTGATCACAAAATTTATCAGCTGTCACGATCGTCGCTGCAACGGTAAAACGGACCTTGAATATGGGGTGAATAAGAACGAGGAAAGAAGAATGAGAATGTAGGGATCAGCACGAAAATTTGTTTCGTTGGTTACGATCGACCGCCCCCGTAATTAATGTTGGAAGAAAAATGAAAATCACGATTTATGAAGTCGCAAATTGCTAAGGACTGAAGGAGCCACGGCTCACGGAGCACCACAGCCGCCCTGTCTACCGTCGAACACACCCTCGTGTCTCGGCTTCACTTACGTTAGCGTCAGGCCTTCTCCACGCCAAAAAGTGCCACCAAAATGAAGAACGACAAAAAAACTTCTCCATTGCCGAATTTTAAATCTCATATCTACATCAAATGAAGCGTTTTCAGTTTCTAAGATATCCAAAAATGAGTTGAGACGAAGTTTTTTGGTCGATTTAAGCCATTTCCATTCACAAAAGGCTACCGGGGGAATTCTCACGCGCCGCACGCGCCACTGGCGGCGTCAGTCTCCTTCTCTACTCGTTTCCAGCTTTTCGGGTTGACCTACCCAGCTGCTCCATGCACGACTCATGACCCGACGCCAACACAGCATGATGCTCGACTTCTTGGGCCCTATCAGCGCTTAATTGAGTCCAACTCGAGACTCATTAAAGAAGCCCGAGAGAGCCCACGTGGAGGGAGCCTACTCACGGCCCGCGCCAGAGTGCAATCCACGCCACTGTCCGTGATTGACCCGCATCCACCCCCCGTGTTCGGCCAGCGCGTGACCCTTGAGTCCAAGGCTCTACACAGGCCTTGGCTCCTCAAACGACCCAAGTTTTACGAGCCCAACGCCTGACCGTCCCTCCTCAGTGGCCCAGTACTTCCCCCTTCCCTCAAACGGCCCAATCAGCTCCTCCAAGTCAGTATTACCAAGTTCTGAATGGGCTAAAAATGACAGATACGCAATAAATACAAACTCAAGGAAAGATTTATTTACACATAATAATTATAATTAAGAAATTTATTTACTTATTATTTAATGCAGAACTCTCTTTAATTAATTTACACTATTTGATGTGTTATTAATGTTAGGAGAATAATGCAATTATTTGCATCAATATTGTTTAATATTTCAGACACGAATGAGCTTCAAGATTGGGACGCGAATCACAAAGCTCCGATCAACATCATTCTAAATTTGTTATTCCTTCAAAACCAAGGATCACATTGATGATCACTATTAAAATTTTGAAAAAAATAATACAATAAATATTATTTAGCATCTTAGACAAGAGTAAGTTTCAAGATTCGGACGCAGATAACATAGCTCGGATCTGCATCATTTTGATTATTTATTCTCTCAAAATCAAAAGTCACATCGATGATCTCTATTAAAATTTTGAGGTACATTATTTATTGTGTATGATCAATTCTATTATTCTTTGAATATTTATAGAGCACTTTAATTCAGTATGATATTAAGCATGAGCTTATTACAAGTGCCGAGATCCTAGGACATAATAAAAAGTCCCAAAATATATATCATCACGACACCTAAGCACGAGGTCTATGGATCGCTTGGGCCCGATCGGTGGGGGATGGGAAACTACAAATAAAAATACAATATAAATCCCCTAGGAATATATAAGTGCAGTTAAAACAGGAAAATATTCCCACGAGAAAGCATGTGTGGTTGCAAAGACTTAAGAGGTCATAAATTACACAAATGCTCTCAGGATAGAGCAAATATGATTGTCAAGACCCGAGAGAGCATGGATGATGCAAATGCTCTCACGAGAGAGCAAACATGATTATCAAGATACGAGAGGTCACAAATTATGAAAATGCTTCTATGAGAGAGCAGACATAATTATCAAGACCTGAGAGTCACAAGTTACACAAATGCTCATGTGAGACATCAAGCAAGACTCGAGAGGTCATAGATTACACAAACACTCCCGCGAGAGAGCAAGCATAATTATCGAGACCTTAGAGGTCCACTACCCAGACTACTTTGGCCAACGGGGTAAAGGAAAAGATGAAGAACAAAAGTGAAAATCATGTATAGGGTTCAATGACTCGAATAAAGCATGCTCAAACGACAACTTCCCTATTCCAAAAATTAATCAATTGATGGACGCTACAACGGGGCACGAGATGCTCAGTATCACAGATGCCTTTCTCCAGGTACAATCAGATACTCATGCACCCATCAGACCCAAATAAGATGACCTTTGTGAATGAGATGAAGACTTATCGCTACAAAGTCATGTCATTTGGACTGAAGAACACGGGAACCGCCTATCGGCGCTTAGTCTACAAAATGCTCTAAGAGTTTATACGGAAGATGATGGAAGCGCTCAGAGAGTTCGACATAAGATACTAACCCTAGACCGCAATCGAGGCTCAAGCACTGGCTTACTTTGTGGTAGAGATGATGTCACCCCAAGAGAAAGATGACTCAAGCAGTATAGAATATGTCAAGTAAAATGAAATGATGGATAGAGGTACATGGATAAAACCTTCAGACATAGAAGGGGTGCTCAACGTGGATGGCTCTATAAACGCACGCTGAAGCAAAGCCGGCCTGATATTCAAAAAATCAGAGAAGATCGTAACTGAAAGGGCGATGGTTTCACATTCAGGGCATCAAACAATGAAGCCGAATATGAAGCTTTGCTCGCATGTCAACGAAGATTCTCAAGACACAAGGATGGGGGCAAGTCATAGCAATGTTCTAAAATTGAAGGAATGATTCAAAGAGTGCTCCGTAGAGCATCTATCCCGAGCCGCGCGAAATGCTTGGATGAAAGACCTCGATAAAGGCCATGCCACCGAGGCCTCCTACTCACCAAAGATGACTAGGAGATAAGACCTTACATTATTAGGCAAAAGGACCACAGAAGAATCTCGTGGCACCCGAGCACACTAGATGCTTTGATGAAAGATCTCGATAAGGGTCACGACCGTCAAGGCCTCATTTTCACCAAAGATGATTAGGAGAAAGACCCTACGTAGGGAACAAGGATTATAAAAGTATCTTGTGGCACCCGAGCACACAAGATGATCAGACGAAAAACCTCAACCAAGGCGAAGGTCTAACGAGGCCTCCTGATTACCAAGGATGATCTGGATAAAGATCCTACGTAGGGCACAAGGACCACAGAAGTATCTCGTGGCACCCAAGGTCAAAGAATTGTCACAGCGTCACTTCAACCTCATAGTGAAGCAATCCGAACAGAATGACGTCTCACTACCTTCCCAGATCAAATGAATTCAATCTTAACACCAGTCCTCACTATACACATAGACAAGCGTGTAAAAGGTTTGTTATTATGTTCACTGATCCAACTCAAGTCGCCTGACTGCGAGATGAAAATCATAGAGACTCAATGCCGATAATTACTCGGAGGAACTCGCACAAACCTGAACCACAGAGCTTCAAGTCCCAACATGATCACACACATCATTACATGAATGAGTCTAACATTAATCAAGATGATGACATTTTTACTAAGAGTCAATTGAAAAATATGAAGAAAGCTCGTCTCAGTGACAAGATGCTTTGAGACGCCATCATGAACCAGCAACAAATACTTAGATATTTGGACACAACTCTACTATTTAACGATCTCAACGTCAATAGATGCTTAACACTCGATTAAGTACAAAGATAGAGTCATGGGTAAAAGCTAATGGCTCCCACCACAACATATTTCCCGACTCTGTCGATATTCTCCAGACTCAAGAAGTAGGAGCAAACTCTAGGGGAGAAAAAACACACGGGTTAAAACCCACTCAATAATATTTTCGAACAAGGCTCAATACTCTCATTTCTCGGGTAGGGCCAATATTAAGTCCAGATCGATGGACAGAACCCCACCTATACTTACACTACCGAGGTCATACGGATGACGAGATAATCTCATACCTAGGATTGTGGCTACTCGAGATAACCGATATCATTATAAATATACGATGATCTCTATTAAATGGTTAACAATTCTCCATATTGCTAATATTATTTTAGATACTCTACTGACTTGATCGTCGGAGTGCATTAGGTGGGCCATCACTCTGGTGTCCTGCTTATTGCTTTCACGATCGTTCTTGATTTTTGTAGATCTCTAGATGAATCACCAAACGACACGTGACAGTGCTCTTGACATTCGATGCTGACATTTTTCGCATCAACGACATGTGTTGTTCTTAGCATAAAAAAATAATTTGAATTTCAAATGTTATATTCATAATTTATTTTCTGGTAAAGTACTTTGGTCAAGAGTTCATTTTGAAGTTTTTTAATTCTTGGAAGTACTCTATTTTAACCTAAGATTGTTCAATCGGTATATAAACTATTTAAACTTTTTTTTTTGGTCGAGAACACAAAGTATTATATTTAGATATATGTTTGGTTTTCGTTTGGTCTATTCATACATGTTGTACCGGAATCCGTAGAATTTTCCTTTGGGTCTGTTTTCACTTTTTATAAATAAATTGTTTACGTACTTCTTATTTTTGTAGTTATGTAATTTATATTATATATAAGATTAAAGATGCTCTTATCATGACAAATTAAGAAATTGAAAGACTTTTTTTTTATCAATGAAAATTGAAATAGTTGGTTAAAAACGCATGGTGATAAGATCAGAGGTACAATCCAAGGAAGCCATGGGAGAGTTTTTGCTTCGTCTCAAGTGTTCTCTTCCACAAAGCCAAAAACAGGCTTTTCTGACCCCACAAAAATAGGCAGAGGATGTTTTTAGTTGAATCGAATAGGCACGTACGGTAGCACAGATTACAGAATGTCTTTTTTTGTATTATATATATATATATATATATATATATATATATTTACACACGTATTCATTTTAACTTACCATTTAAATGAATCAAAACAACGTCGTTTAAACAACATCGTTTGTTTATGTGAAATAAAATACTGAAGCATCCCCTAAACCAAACCCCTTCCCTTCCTCCATTTCTTCTTTACCGCCTTCTTCGATACCTTGCATTTTCTGTTGTCCAAACAATGTCAAAGAAGAAGAACAATATTCAGTGACTTTCAGTCCATAGTGACAATGAAGCAACATCAGCGCCAGTAAAATTAGGCCGAGGAAAGGCAGACAGTCAAAGAAATTGGATTTCCAGGTTTCTGATTAACGAAGTTGGCATGGCGGAATCTGATTGCAGAGATTCAAGGACCACCGTCATGATCAAGAACATACCCAATAAGTACAGGTCGGTTTATATGTAGTATATTTCTGATTAATTCTTCTGTTTTCTCATATTCTCTGGCTAATAATTAATATTGTCATCCAGAAAGAATATACCCAAAAATAAAAAAGAATTCATTTTGTTGAATGGGTATGTCTGAATTTTATAGTATTCTGACTTTGTTTGTGTACGGTCGAAAGTTGCTATTAAACATGCTGGACAACCACTGTATTCATTGCAACGAGCAGATAGCCTGCGGCGATGACCAGCTTTTGTCTTCCTATGATTTTGTTCACATCCCCATTGATTTCAAGTGAGTTCTCATTCCTTGTAATTTTTCCTCTGTTTTCTCTTTCCCCGAAGAGCTTAAGTTTGAATACTATTATTGCAAATGATTTTGACAAATTTATATATAATATGATCATGGTGTTTTAATGTAAACGGAAATACTAACACACAGTGACAAATGCAACGTGGAATTTGGATTCATGAAGATGACAAGAAGGGGAAAAGAAGAAATCGAGGAAGGGAATGGTTTGGTTTAGGGGCTATTTGGGTATTTTACTTTAAAAAGATAAAACAACGTCATTTTGATTAATTTAATGGTAAGTTGAAAGAGTTGGGGTTAGAGTTTTTCTATTAGTTTTAAATAGTTTAGAGTTTAAATTTTAAATTGTAATGTTTTATAGTTCAAGATTTTAAATGTTCAATCGGGATATTTTGAGGTCTAAAAGTATAATTTTCTCCTTTTTTTCATTTTATGGGTGCAATAGATTATAATAATTAGAAAACAAGTTTAAGGTTCACATTTTCTTGATTGATATTTTAAAAAAATTGTTGAACTGGTTGGATCAAAAATTGCTTCCTTAAACTTTTAATGTTCAAAGTGTTTAAAAAATTTTAGATGTCATTAATTCATTAGAATCATTGTCCATGATATAAACCGTAAAAAATCAACTTATCTTGACTTGTGTAAATAATATTTTAAGATCATTATGCATGAGTCTCATCAACTTCCAAGAAATTCAGTCAAGTTTTAGCGACGGTATAACTAATCACGAGGGGAAAATTTCAATGTTTTTATGACACGTTTACTTGACGGATTTGATTTATAAATCCATTCGGATTTGTAATCCAAATCCGTGTTTACTAAATTTGGATTAAAAAATTTAAGCGGGGCCAACCTCGACCCTGATCCGGACTTCCAAACCCTGGCCCCGACAGTGACCCCGACCCCGACCTGAACCCAGACCACAACCCTGATCCTGGCCTAGCCCTAAACCCCGACCCAAATTTGAACCCCGCCCCGACTCTGATCTAGACACATGGATCCCGGCCTCCACAGCGACCCCGAAAATAGCCCCGGACCCCGACCCCTCGACCCAGACCTGAACCTGTACACCAACCCCGGATCCCGAAGCCCGAAGCCGACGCGACTCAGACTCTGCCCCTAGAACTAGACCCTGAACCCCGAACCTGACCCGGACAACGAACCCAATCCTGGTCCCAAAACCGGACCCTGGACCCCGACCCTCACCTCAATCCCAACCTTGAAGCTGAACCCCCGTCCCCGGCCCAATCTGGAGCCCGTGCCCAATCCCTGTACCCAATTGTGACCCTAAAATCAACCCCGGACCCCAATCCCAAAACTAGCCCCACACCCCGATCCGGACCCCAGACACAGGGCCCCAAACCTTACTTGGACCTTGATCTAGACCCTGATCACGATCCCCGTCCCTAGAACCTAGACCCCAATCCGGACCAGATGAATAAGATTTTTATATACGTTGTCATAAAGTTGAGTATGTGCGGTAAAAAAAAACAAAGTTGAGTATGTGCTATAAAAAAATAAAGTTGAGTACTTACAATTAAAAATTAATAATTTAATATTCAATTTTATTATTGCACAACGATGGATTTTGTACTTACAATTAAAAATCCGGAAAGTTAATAATCTGTTGTGAGAATCGTCATGTCAGTGAAAAAAATTTCTTTAGTTTATTTTTAAAATGATTAGAAATTAATTTATTTCATGTATTATACAACTGTTATTTGACCAAAAAAACGTCAGAGTATGTGTTTATAATTTTACAAACATAGTTTTAGTATATAAAAGTCCCAGTTAATGAGCCACGACAAGTATTACTGAGAAGTTATAAAATTACTAATATTTGAGGATATTACTTTTCTAATTACTTTGGTAATTGTTGTAAAAGAGTTAATTTAAAAAATAAAAATAGTAACTTTTATTAGTGATTAAATTATCTATTGAGAGAAAAAATCACGTTACAGAAAACCTTTCAATCCTAAGAAATTTGAAATGGTTCTAATGAGTTAATTAATTATTTAACGAAAAGATTATTGGTATTGATGGATATAATCAAAACTATGAAAGACAGAGACTTTTATTGTTATGAATAAAATAATATAAAAGTATGATTATTAGAGAAAGAAATAATAAAAGCTTAAAAACAAAAGTGCAAAAACTATGGAATTGGCTTAGCAGAGGAAGATTTGATTCTCAATACTCGGGTCAGCTAGCTTAATTTCATATGATAATTAGGTTTCATTCAAATTTCAAATGTTATGTTCATAATTTTTTTGGTCAAATATTTTGTTTTCCTAATTTATTTTTTATATTATTTAACATAAAATTTGAATTTCAAATTTTATATTCATAATTTTTTTTTGGTAAAGTACTTTGGTCAAGAGTTCATTTTGAAGTTTTTTAATTCTTGGAAGTACTATATTTTAACCTAAGATTGTTCAATCAGTGTATACACTATTTAAACTTTTTTTTTGTCGAGAACACAAAGTATTATATTTCGATATATGTTTGGTTTTCTTTTGGTCTATTCATACATGTTGTACCGGAATCCGCAGAATTTTTCTTTGGGCTCTGTTTTCACTTTTTATAAATAAATTGTTTATGTAATTCTTATTTTTGAAGTTGTTGATGCGAAAAAAATGTCAGCATTGACTGTCAAGAGATCCATCATGTGTCGCTCAGTGATTCGACCAAGGGTCTGCAAAAATTAAGAACGATCGTGAAAACAGTAAGCATGATACCGTGGGGTGCCCCCACCTAATGCACTCCGACGATCAAGTCAGTAGAGTGTTTTAGTGAAAACTAGTATTGTGGAGAATTGCTTACCATTAAATAAGGATCATAATATATTTATAATGATTTTCTGTATCAGTCAAACGTCCAGTTTTCACTTCTTTTCAATACCATATTCATTTATAAATATTCCATAACTTGTACTACCATAAAAAAATATTGTAAGATATCATCTTATGTGTCATTGATAGATTACACCAAATTTAAGATATTATTTTAATCTTGAACATGAAAATTATCTATCAATTGATAAAACAACATGTTAAACAATCTAATTGGAAATTAAAATCTATTTTATAGTAATTGCCCAATTCTAACATAAATTAGAATATGATATGTAAGAACACAAATAAATAATAATATTTCATTGGTAACTAATTCTACATGAATACTACTTATAGAAAATTTTCTTACAAAATTAATTTACATATTAAATTTAAATATTTATATTTTAGAAGGAAAATTACTTCAGAAGTCTGGATAGTTTGAGAATGAAATGTATTTCAAAAGTCTCAGCATTCAAAATGAAGAAACGGATTGAGCAATGATAAAATTCGTTGTTGAAATGTATGTCTAGCAAAGACATATAATTATGGCTAAAGCACTAAAAGGGTGGGTAAATATTAGCAACGATGATTTTGTGACAAAATACAAGTAAAGTACATATATTTTCATCTTTATATTTGGTTGCTGAAGTTTGTTTTTTTTTATCACACATTAATTGTGTAAATAATTTAGCAAATAAAAAAGAAATCTAAATGGTAATATGCCATAAAGAATTTGTTTTTGCCAAAAAATATAACTAGAAACAAAAGACTAGATAGCTGGTTGCCAAAACATTATATCGGCACACTGAATGGGTTTTTTTGCCATTGCCTAGCAATGACAGAGCCCATAGTTGACCTAGATTTAAAGGATGACATTGGACATTAAAAATTCACATTAGACAACGAAAATATCAATATTGTAATCTATAGATATAGCTTACATGCAAATCTGAATCTATAATATTTTATCTATATTTACTAATATTATACAAGTTGTTCAAGTTAATTATACAATAAGTTTTAAAATTATTATTAACGTTGAAATAAATATATTAGCTTCAAAATGTTATAAATCTAAAACAAAAGAAAACAATAATGGTAATTTTTTCATATGCACAACTAAATTATTGCAAATAAAAAAAATTGAGTAGGTCTTGCATCACCTATAGATGATATATTTATAATAAAATTATTAAAAATAAAAATAAATTTGAATAAGTCATGCATAATCTCAAGTTGATAAATCATCTACAAGAGTTTTTAATTAAAGAATGCACGATCCTAACAAATCTATGTCGTAATATACGATGAAAAGAAACTAAAAAAGAAATTATTTGAGATGAGGAAATTAAATATGATAATCTATTTTATTACAGATAATGGACATTGAAAATTATTACATTTATTATAAAACTAAAAAATCTTGAGTCTCGAATAGTGATTCGATTAAACAACAAACAAATCTTATGGATAGACAATAACTCATTGTTATTGATTTAAATAATGTTTATGGTGTAAGGATCTCTAAAATTTTATACATGATCTGTCACATTCTTAATAACATAATAATATAAAATATATAAATTTATAAAATATTAGTAAAAGAATAAGTAATGAATAAAATTATAAATGAATTAAATACCAAAAAACATATTCTTATACTATATTTAGCGTGGTTTAAAGGGTAAAAGAGAAAATAAAAAATTTCTCCCCTTAAGTCACTTTTAATATAATAGAGATATATATATATTGTTTGATTAAAAAATTCGGAGCAATTAATACACATAATAATTACCCCAGGTTAATTACTTCCTCACCACATTGAGATTAATCATTCTTGGATGCTTATGATTGGACTTCATTTTCAAGTAGCCCAGACATCTACGTGAATATGTCAACAATTAAAATTCGAAAAAGTGAACATTCATAAAACTTAAAGACATGTCTAATCTAACACTCTAAAACAGAGGCAGACGAATCGAAACAGAATCAAACAATCAAAACATTTTTAAGTTTTATAGCTAACAGTCTAAAATCGAAAGAGAGGCAGATGAATCGAAACAAAATCTACCTCTAAAATCTAGGATATAGCTAACAGTCTGACAGTACTTAACAGATCTAAGTTCTATTTTTTTGGTAAGTAGATCAAAGTTCTATTTTCAAAGTTTGAAAGGTTGGCTAAGTTCTCCATTTGTAGGCCAATCAATTCTATGAAGAGATTTTGTTGCAGAATAGGTCCCAGAATCTACAGAAGTTTCTGCAGATAAAAATACAAGGAACTTCCTATCTGGGTTGATAAGAAAATATCGTTAGTTTGTAAATCCCAGAATCTACAGAAATTTTATCTTCAACAAAAGAAACAGAAGCACCGAAGCAGGGGACGAAATTAACAGATCTATGTTTCTAAGTTTGAAATCTTAAATTACCTTCAAAGAGATAGAGAAAGGGATGAGCTCGAGCTCGATCTGAGAGAAAGGCAGTGAGAGACGAGGGAGACGAGTGCTTCGACGGAGACGATGGAAACTTCGAGTTGGGGAAACTTGATAATGAGAGATGAGGGAGATGGCGGCCAATTCACGAGGGAGACAACAGTCAACTCGCGAGGGAGACGACAGCGAACTCGCGAGGGAGACTCGAGAGAGAGAGGTCGCGGGGAGGAGAGATACTAAGATAGGGTTAGGGTTGAAAATGTCAAAATGTAATCTGTTATATATATACAAAGTCGGGACAAGGGATTTTGTCCTGTGTCCTATCCTGGCCCGAACGGGATAGGAATTTTTCGTCTTGCCTTGTCCCAACTAAAATGAAAAAAACCATCCCGTCCCGCTCGGTTCGGGACGATTTTGCGGGACAGGATGATTTTTTCAGGACACTTGCACACTTTTACTTCCCGCTATTTCAATCATAAAATTTTGTAGGTGTTATTATGGAGTTGGCTGTACAAGTAATTAAAAATTTAGAACACAAGAGCTCTGAAACCATAAACAATGTTTGACCCCCTGTGTCTGTTGGTTTTCCTTTTTTTTTTATTTGTTTGCTCCGACGGTCATTTTGTATCACACGCTTATAATAAAATGACAGTCAATGTTCTATATATAATAGAATTGCATAAACATTGCTAAAAAGATATCTGCAGGTTGGTATATGTATCTCTCTCTTGTCATGCATATTACAATGTTTGTTATATATATTGTAACCATTCATAATCAAGTACAAATACAAGCCTCATATCACAAAGGTAAGTGATGGTGTATGGAGCCAAATCATGTGTTCTATATATCTTCTAATTCGAATTCGATTTCTGTTAAAGAGAAACTGTATTTTATGATCCTTTAATGATAAAACCCCTAAACCAATTTAATTTGAACCACCAATAATTTGGAAGAAATCTCTTAAATATCCAAAAAATACATCTCTTGATAAATTCAAACATTAGTTCCAATCTCTCCTTGTCATGTGTCTCCTAGCTTAATTCTTAGTTTCTGCCTCTCAAGTAAACTAGTTAGACTTACTTTGTTGTCTCCATAAAATAAAATAAAAATCTCATAACTATTAGACGATTGATGTATTTTTGAAATTTTGTATCCTGAATTTATAGTTTCTTTTTTCTATATGGAACTCGTCCCGCCCGAGATTGAATATTATTTTAGAGGGGTTAAGACTTCTGCATGCTTAAACCTGCCCTAGTTGCCCCGTTTCATGCATAGTCTCATGCATAAGTTCAAGATGCTCGACCTACATACGCCACAACTTTATTATTTTTCTTAAATTATTGCTGCTTAAAATTAAGTTAAAACTAGAGAACTAAGTTTCTCTTATAAAAGTACATACTAAGTTTTTATTTGTCAGAACCTCTCATATTAGATCATCTCAGTTTCCAGATAACAAAAGTATCGAGTTTTAGGCGGTATAAATTCATCTTATTCGTTGTTTTCGACAGTTTTTGACATTTTAATGAGAAGAATCGTTCTCTTTTATTTTTAATTTTTGGTATTTTTGCGAATCAATGAATTTGTTGCCTAAACCCTGATAATCTTAGGATTCAACAGGTTTTAGAAGATCGATTATTAAAAATCGTGTGCGATTCAACAGTTTTTAGTATTGTTAGGGTTTTGTTGAGGCTTCTGCTACATCTAGAGACGACAATGGGAGCGAGTAGATGACCGTGGTAGGGAGGAGATGACGGTGGAAAGACGTGCTAGAGGACAAATGTGGTGGGGGCACAACAACTTCGGGGAGAGGGAGAAGACGATTTAATATTAGTTTTTTTTAGTTTTAACTTTAGTGGCTTGACATATGTCAGCCAAATACTTAGGCGTACGGCATGTACGTGAGCAATGACATTTCATGCCACACTTATAACAATCTTTTTCATAATTTTTAGAAGGCTTATTCTGTGAAACTTAATTTTTCATGTTTTTCATCCATCTGGTGGTATGGTGTGGTTTTCTTATTATGATAACCATATGATTTACTGTTATGATTATGACCACCACACTGTCGATTATTTCGACCGCGACCATGTCCACGCCCATCCCACGATTAATAATAATGTAGCATTCAGTTCCGGGAATGGTGTTGAGCCAGTTGGGCGAGATTGATGGTTTCATTAAAATCTCATTATTTTGCTCAGCAACAAGTAATCAAAAGATTAACTCAGAGTATTTCTTAAACCCACGTTCTCGATATTGTTGCTGCAGGAGCACATTCGAGGTATGAAAAGTAGAATTTCTCTAACATATCTTTTTTAGTGATAATTTCTCCACATAATTTTAATTGTGAGCTAATTCTGAATAATACAGAGTTATATTCACTAACTGATTTGTAATCTTGCAATCTTAGGTGCATCCAATCATAACGAGCCGTTGAAAGTATTATCATTTTTTGATGGTCATATTTGTCCTTTAAACCCTTCCAGAGATTAAGATGATATTTTACGGTGAGATATTCATTTTTCAATCCTTCATGTAGATGGTGGCAAAATAATATCATAGATTTTGCTCGGTCCTGCAGGGATGTTTGGTTTTTCTCTTTAATCGTATTCCCCAGATTCATGGCGTCAAGATGAATTTCCGCATCAAGAGCCCATGATAAATAACTTTTACCCGAAATGTCGAGAGCAATGAATTCGAGTTTTGTAAGATTTGACATTTCTAGATCTCTAATAGTTGCATGATAAAATAATAGCATAGTTAGGATAAATAGATAGAAACATTAATGTAATAATAAATTAAAATATAACATTAGATGATTATAAGGATAAATCATAAATGAATAAATTTAAATATTAGCAATTGATATTAAAATGCTATAGTAAATCAATTCTTATTTAAATAAACATTCATTTAAGAGCAACAAATGAATAATAATATAAACATATGCCATAAAAATATATAATTTGGAGTTTTCTCTTATATTCAATACCATATTCATTTATAAATATTTCATAACTTGTACTACCATAAAAATATATTGTAAGATATCATCTTATATGTCATTGATAGATTTCACCAAACTTAAGATATATATTTTAATCTTGAACATGAAAATTATCTATCAATTGATAAAAGAACACGTTAAACAATCTAATTAGAAATTAAAATCTATTTTATAGCAATTGCCCAATTCTAACATAAATTAGAATATGTTATGTAAGAACACAAATAAATAATAATATTTCATTGGTAACTAATTCTACATCTTATAAGCTACCTGTTATAAGTTATATCCAATTACCAAGCATAAAAATAAAATAATATTATTATCTAAGATCAGATCAATTAGTAAACATAAAATCAAATAAGATTGTTATCTAAGATTTGAGAAAACATTAAAACGTAGTAGAATAATCAGCAATAAAATTTTCACCTCAACAACAAATTGTTGTTAAAATTTTATGCTGATAATGTGTTACAAAAGATCAGATGAATCAAGAATTCAAGAAATAAAATAACTTAAGAATAAAGAGAAAGAATCGGTTCTCTCTTCATCATCATCATCATCTTCTTCTTTATTCTTAAGCTATTTTATTTTTTGAATTCTTGATTCATCTTATCTTTTATAACACTTTTTACATTGGGGGTTCAACAAGTATAGATAGCAATTTTCAATTATAACATATTTAGAGATTGACATACACTAATTATAATTGAATTTAATGTTGTTATATGAAAATAGTTGCATTCATGTATCTTTTAAAAGCTCACACTTGGTTTATTGAATTAAAAAAATGTTGTTATACCAAAGTTTGAATATTTTGAACATTAAAAGTTGGAAGCAACTTCCGACCCGACAAGTTTAACAATTTTTTTTTTAAATATCAATAAAGAAAATGTGAACCTTATTAAACTTGTTTCTGATTATTATAATCTATTGAACCCAAAAATACAAGTAACGTACATATATTTTTATTTTTATATTTGGTTGCTAAAGTCTATTTTTTTTATCACACGTTAATTGTGTAAATAATTTAGCAAATAATCTAAATGGTCAGAAATTTTGGCTCTAAAATGGTTATATGCCATAAAGAATTTTTTTCTGCCAAAAAAATATAACTAGAAAAAGACTAGCTATTTGCTTAAAATAAATATATGAACAACATTTTTTATATTAAAATATTAATTTAGCTTTTTTTTTTGACAATCCGTTCAGATTTTTCTAAACACACTGGATACAACTTCACCTCTACAGTTGCTAGACTTGACACACTTGATAAATGATAAATTGATTTTGAACATTTTTTTGTTATATATTTTAGAATCTGTTTCCTCCATGTCTCTCCCCTCCTGCCTCGAGGCACACTCTTATTGAATGTCTTACTTTAATTGCTTGTCTCCTTGTTGACAACACTAAAACTTTTCACTTTAACTAGTTTTTCCTTATTGATTACTCTAAATTACTCAAATTTTACAAACAAATTTCAATTCTCTCCCCTTCATAAAATATATTATTAATAATGTATGGTTATAATAGATGAAAATATCAAGCTCGTGATAAATTATCCTAATTTGACTAATTAATCTTTTTATGTTAAAATATGTCAGATAAGAAAAAATAAAATATTTTCTTTCACAACAAAAAGTGCAAAACTGACAGAAAGATAAAAAAATCAAACTTAAAAAATTAATAAATACTAGAAGTTGAAAAGTATCTTAATTAATTTATCAAATAGTATTTAATGAAAAATTGTTAATATATTTTATTAAATTTTGTTACATGAATTGATTCCATGTCTGTATGGGTATACTTGTCAACCAATCATATTTAATTGTATCAAATAATAAAGGATGACATCGGACACTAAAAATTTACATTAGACAACAACAATATCGATATTGTAATCTATAGATATAGCTTACACATATATGCAAATCTGAATCTATAATACTTTATCTATATTTACTAATATTATACAAGTTGTTCGAGTTAATTATACAATAAGTTTTAAAATTATTATTAACGTTGAAATAAATATATAAGCTTCAAAATGTTATAAATCTAAAACAAAAGAAAACAATAATGGTAATTTTCTCATATTCACAACTAAATTATTGCAAATAAAAAAATTGAGTAGGTCTTGCATCACCTATAGATGATATATTTATAATAAAATTATTAAAAATAAAAATAAATTTGAATAAGTCATGCATCATCTCAAGTTGATAAATCATCTACAAGAGTTTTTAATTAAAAAATGCATGATCCTAACAAATCTATGTCGTAATATACGATGAAAAGAAACTAAAAAAGAAATTATTTGAGACGAGAAAATTAAATATGATAATCTATTTTATTACAGACAATGGACATTGAAAATTATTACATTTATTATAAAACTAAAAAAATCTCGGGTCTCGAATAGTGATTCGATTAAACAACAAACAAATCTTAGGGATAGACAATAACTCATTGTTATTGATTTAAATAATATTTATGGTGTAATGATCTCTAAAATTTTATACATGATCTGTCACATTCTTAATAACATAATAATATAAAATATACAATTTTATAAAGTATTAATAAAAGAATAAGTAATGAATAAAATTATAAATGAACTAAATACCAAAAAACATATTCTTATACTATATTTAGCGTGGTTTAAAGGGTAAAAGAGAAAATAAAAAATTTCTCCCCTTAAGTCACTTTTAATATAATAGAGATATATATATTGTTTGATTAAAAAATTCGGAGCAATTAATACACATAATAATTACCCCAGGTTAATTACTTCCTCACCACATTGAGATTAAGATTAGTTAAATAAAATTAAACAAATTATGCATGTATTTTTATAACTGAAGTAAAAAATAAATTCACTAATTGAAGCTAATTTTATAATATGAAGTATCTAATATAGGTAGCTAGAAACTAATTTATGGCTAAAAAACGAACTCTTTATGCATTTAAATTCACCCGAGTATAAGTCTAATCAATTAATAAATGAAAATATTTCTAAGATAAAAATCACCACCAGACCGCGGGAGAAGAACAACACATTGCGCCATGCCAAAAGCCACAAATAAAAGGACTAAAACAAAGGGTAGGTTAATTTGTGTGTGAATCGGTGTGTAAGGGCATTATGGAGAAAAATTATTTCTGTTAATAATATGTATTAACAGAAATAATTTTGTTTCTGTTAATAATATGTATATTTATAATACAATAAAAAATATTAGCCATGTTGATATATGTATCAATGTGACATGCTCATTACTTGAATAAAGAAAACGTTCATACCCAATTTTAATGATTATTATAAAAGTAATATTATACAAATAGATTCTATATAGACTACAATTCATTCATAATTCACATTATTCATAATATATAATATATTTATAATATATAAAAATCGATCGTCAGTAAAAAATAAATAGGACAACACACATATATATTATTTGTACCATATCTAAACTATAATCTAATTGTGTAGTTAGAATCTTAATCTGGTTAATACTTGTTTGTTGTAACATATATAAATTTATATCAGTTAATGTATATTTGAATATATAAATTTATGTCACATGTACAAAATTGAGAAATTTATAATACAAAGAATAATCACACACAAGTTTAATAATTTATGATGATCATAAAACACAAGTTATTTTATATATTAGACGTTATGCTTAGTTCACGTGTGAAAGTTGGGTAGTTTGAGAATGAAATGTACTGTAAAAGTCTCAACATTCTGAATTAAATGTGATAAACATCTTACCATTTATATGATCGAGAGCTTTACAAATGCAATGTTAGTTTCTAGTATATCAATTACTAGTAACTAAGACAGTATTGAATGTTATATTAGTTAAGTGTAGTGACTCTAAAAATTGACCAAATTTCTTGTAGGTCGACGAGGCTCCTGTATAGTGTTCTTAAAAATGTATTCACACAAGTTATGATAAAGTAATGACTTTTTAACAATCATGGACAGTGATTCCGATTGAATTAATTACATCTAAGAAAGATTTGAACATAAAATGTAGAAGAAAATCAACTTTCCGTTCAACCACTTTAGTATTCTTTTCTAGATATCATTAAAAAAATGTGAATCTTATTAAACTTCATTTCAAATTATCATAATTTAATGTATCAAAAAATTGAAAAAATAATAATAACAAATGTAGCTCAGATAATTCGCAAACTTATCATTCTACCGATAAAACATAGTTCAAATCTGATTAAAGAGAATTTTTAAGAGTTTGTAAAGTAGGTTTCTTTTAAAAAGATTTAATGTCATATATTATATATATATATACACACATATATATTGAGAATGAGGAATTGAAAATAACACATGGCTCAACCCAAACGGTTTGGGTTGGTGGCATTGATGTAGTTTTGCTAAAATACAAAAAGTAAAGTTCAGAAAAAAACAGTCTACCTACCTTTTCCATGCTCTTGCTGCTCCTAGAAAGAAGACATACCGTACAGGTTCTTACTTGGTGGCACCGATTCTACTTTATTTATCTACCTGTTTATTTGCCTATAAGTGAGAAGGACAAAAAGGATAGAAAGAANTATATATATATATATATTGAGTGGTTTAATATTTTAACTAAAATGATTTTTTTTTGGAGTTTTGAAAAATTGTATGGAACTGAATTAACCTATGAAAATAAACATAACTATTATATAAACTAAATCATTTCTATCTATATACAAATAAATATATAAAATGAGATTTTAGTTAATATTCAATGCATTAAATAATTTAAATATATGCATAATTAATGTAGTTAATTGATAATAAGTTAAACAAAAACCATATTCATTTGTCACATAACATAAAATGGGTGTGCACACGTAGCGCAATAGGAGGTGTTCATACCAACTTTATATATGTATATAAGATTAGATAGTCAAGTAATTAGTTGTTTAACTGTGAGAGAATAAGTTAATAAATGAATCAATTTGTGTTATTATTATTTTCAATTGAACGATTTACTTACACTGAGATCGAATTGATTATGTATATTACAATGTTTGTTATATATATTGTAACAGTTCATAACCAAGTACAACTACAAGCCTCATGTCACAAAGGTCCGAAAATTGTAACAGAATTAAATCATATTGCTATAACTAAATCATAATTCATTTTTCCTTTTCCATTATTTTTTGTCTTAAGCCAAATAATCACATGATTTTCTTTTATTTTGTGTGAATAAGGTTTAGATTTTAATCCTGTCCAAACCAAACCATATTTTAATGTTCGATATTGCTCATGTGTTCCATGTATCTTCGAATTCGAATTCGATTTATGTGAAGAGAAACTGTATTTTATGATCTGTTTTAATGATAAAATCCTTAAACCAATATAAATTGAACCATCAATAATCTAGAAGAAATCTCTTAAACATCCTAAAAAATACATCTCTTGATAAATTCAAACATTAGTTCTAGTCTCTTCTTGTCATGTGTCTCCTAGCTTAATTCCTAGTTTCTGCCTCTCAAGTAAACTAGTTAGACTTAGTTATTTCTATAAACTAAAATAAAATTTTCAAAACTACTAGGTGATTGATGTATTTCCGAAAAAATATGAAATACCATTCAGTGAATAGAACACAGCCCAAATTCGATTAATGCAAAATTTTAAGATTTGGTAAAGTTGAACTACATTTTTTGAAGGTAAGAATTATGATTTGAAAATAATGTAACATATCATAAAATAGATAAGTGTGTGTAAAAATATATACATACATACATACATACATATATATATATATA
>QANY01011928.1:150000-169833 GCA_003255025.1 Datisca glomerata | reverse complement strand
TATATATATATAATATTAATAACCATTGGTGGCATTGATGTAATTTTGTTAAAATGCAAAAGGTAAAACTAACGCAAAAACGACATTCTGTACTACCTTGCCTATGCTATTCGGTTCAACTATAAATATCCTTTGCCCATTTTTGTGGGGATTGAAAAGCCTGTTTTAGGCTTTACGGGAAGAGAACAAATTGAACTGTTTTTTTTGTATGACTTTTGTCTGATTGAGTATTAGATTATTGACTTTGTTTGTCTTGGAGATTTCCCTCTAGGCACAGTTTTATATCGAAAATTGTAGATAGATGTGTGAAAAAAATTCAATAAACTAACAAACTGCTCAAACCAACTCAAATCTTTGTCTATTTGACGATTTAAATAGTATTAATAGTTTGGTTTATTTTTATTTTTTAAAAAACTATTTAATTGGTTTTGGGTTCATTTTTGTTAAATATGATCATAAGTGACAATGAAATAAGATTCCTATTTACCCAAACCAAACTGATTGCTTAGACATGAGATCAATAGTCTAATATTATCACAAACTAGTCCAACCCTCATACTTTCACGATCTTAGATTAATGAAATAAGATTCTTTTTTATTATTTATTAATTACATAAAAATTATTTTATTAACCATGCAATTTGATGGTCATTTATTAGACTACATATCAAATAAATAGTAAAGTCAAAACTTAAAATGAAAAACTGGTTTTGTTTTACCTACAAGATTACCAACGTCAAAATGATTTTTCCTGTATGTTCAAGTTTTGTTTTTCACGGGGATATACTCACGATGACCTGAAATGTTAAGTTACCTATTGAGATTACCATTAATGTTATTCTCTTTCGGTAGTTTTGTAATACTTATTATTAGATGTGTATTATGAACTTTTGATATGTGGATATGGCATTTCTTCTATAAATGTTCAAAAGTATTATTTTGAATTCATGCTATTCACTATGCAGTATAAACTTTTCCAGCTTATTAAGCAGCCCACTGCACAGCAGTGCAAGCCTAGGTAGCCCACTGCACAGCAGTGCAAGCCTAGGTAGCCCACTGCACAGCAGTCCAAGTCTAGTCGCACGATCTCCTCTTGCTCCCCTCTAACAGATTTTTGATTCTGTAATCATGCTGTATGATTTGGTGTATTGCTCAATGATGAGTTAGTTATTCTCTTCTTCTATATATGTAAAGGTCATGTTTTAGTTATTTTTCTTTCTGAAATCAATGAAATAGCTCTTCCTCTTCGTTATCTCTTTTACTGTTATTTTGATATTTCTTCCATTGAAGAAGCTGTAGCAGAGGTGCTTCATCTCATATTTTTGGTATTTCTTTTAGCTTTCTTCTTCCATTTTTTCTCCTCTAAGCATTCTTTCTTTTTTCTACAATTTTTTATTCCCTCTGTTTTTTCTCTCTAATGTTCTTTTTTTTCTGGGTTTTAATCAACTCATTTTATTCCAGGGAGCCTCTATGAAATACTATTAAGTTCAAAAGTATTTCAGATCAAATTTACAATTAGTTGGCCTTGCTGGTTCATCGCGACTGAGGAGTTTTCCGTAGAGCTGCAAACAAGGTAATGGCCATTGTAGCTCTCTTTATTTTCTCTTCTTTTCTTTTGTGTGAAATTTCTCTTTCCCTTCTCCTTGAGAATGATTGAACATATACTTAAGCTGCTCCATTGTAGCTCTGTTTTTTGCTAGTAGCTACTCTTTCTGACCTGTGCTACCACCGAGTGTGGAAACGAAGGCTACAGTTGGCTGTCTGATTTAACAAGCAAGAATGGATTATTAGAGTGAGTGACTATTGATTAAGTCTACCTGAAAATTTTCACGTAACAGTAATAGGAAAATGTTCAAGAAGAGATATGGTATAACCTATATTCTTCATTCTATAAGTCTTCAAATTTCAATGCCTCGGAGGATTATCTTGTGTGCATTACTTGTGGAGTTTTGCACATTACTCATCAACATGTTGAAGCAATTCATTTGACAAATGCTCGTATAGAGAAAATTGAGAAGGCTTTTTGCGTTGCCGGCCGAACAAAGGTTGAGTTGGCTCTTGATTCTACAGTTTTTATAATGCCAAATTTACCACGCAGTGCAATAAGATATTCTTTTTCTTTCTTCAAGCAAAAGAAAAAGAAATTAGAAGATGAAAGTTTTATGTGGAAGAAGACCGAAGATAGAGTCGTTGAGTTGAATGTTAAAGATGACCACAAACATAGATTGAAGAGAGGTATTTGAGTTTCGTTTGAGCAGATTTAACTTTGAAGGAGGGGGAGAAAGTGCCAGAGAGATTTGGGGAAGAAGGTGAAAATCGGGGAAAAAGTGTGGAAGCCAACTGTTTCTGAGACAACTTGTTTTTTTTAAGAATTACTATGCTCTATTCTCTCTCACGTTTTCTTTCATTCTTCTTCTTCTTCATCTTCTCTCTCTCAGTTCATGCCATTAATTTACCTTAATAATGACATTGTGCAGTTTAGTGATCCATTGCTTAGTAAACAGAGAGCGGACAATCTCTACATTTCTTCAACTTAAAAGATAATATGGTAATGTCAATGTTTTGCTTTTCTTTGCATGTTGTTTTGTGAGACAAATTTGTACTGAGTACCAAGCTTGATCTATAACTAGTTGTCATAATTATTTATCATATATTCCCTTAAATAATATAAAATTTACATATAAGAAATCTAATCGCATAAGGTGTAGTCATAACATATATAATCATTTGATTGTGATAACAGTGAACGCAAAAAACTTAAGAACGTACTAATGAGTCCTTAAGTCGACTCGAATGTCATAAACTTATATCTTTTACCTTAAAGATTAAGGTCATATTCTTACAACAATTCATGATATAATATTAATGCTCTCATAAAAATTATAAAACCAAGCTTGTGAGATCATACATCAAAACCTTAACGATGCTACTAATATATGAATTTGTGATCTATAACATTTATAAACTTAACATTTAATAGAGTGAAACTTTTCTTTCGCAAAAGTTCAAAAACATAGATCTAGAGAAAACATTAACATACATATTCATATATTAGAATTAGTAGTACATATAATTATGTAAAAACAATCTATAGTATTGTGTTTTCAGTCAAACCAAATTGGTTACTTCTTGTTCTTTGAACTTTTGAGATTTACCTAACTCCTCTTTGAAGCTTCTTAGTTCTTCTTCTTCTTCTTTTCCCGAACTCTCTATTCTTTTTTTTTTTTTTTGTTTACTTGAACTTTCTCTGTATAATTCATAATTAAGCTATATAAAGCTATGATCAAAACAAATTACAGTAAATTCTCATTTAAGTTCTAGCATCATATTTCTAAATTCTAGAAATTTAAGTATAATAAATTTTATAAAACTTAATAACAATTCTAGAAATTTAAGTATAATAAATTTAACAGTAAATTCTCATTTTTACAGTTCTCCCTGTGAAACTTAAAAATATCAAAGCTTAAAAACAATAACATTTGTGTGACTTTAAGGATCATGCAAGATTAAATGTATTCAATTTATCTGACTTAATTGTTATTTCTTTCTTTCTAAATTATATATTCTCCTCCTCTTTTGTTTTAAAAGAAGTACCAACTTCTATCCTATTGAACCGTTATCATCTTTTCTCCTTTTTAAACTATCAATTATCTTCTCATTTTTTAAACTGTCAGTTACCTTCTCATTTTTAAGTGTTAAATGTTATTATGCTTATTAACTACTATTTAATTATTATTATTTTTATAACACATATCATAACTCTCACAAGAAGGATTTGATTAAGAATAAGAAGAAACCTATTTATATTTAAATTCTAATGTAACTGATTCATCAACTAAGCATGCAATAATCACTCTCATATATATATTACTCTAACACAATCCATATACAGTAGTTATTTTCTTTCTTTTTATAACTCTTAATTAGGCTAGTAAGTTAACAAAACAAGTAGTAACAAATCCCACTTTAACTCTTACTCTCACGTTTCCAAAATCAAACATAGTAATAATTAATACTTCGAGATTTTATAATAATTAACAAGAAACGAGTGAATATTATATCACATAATAAGTTTTGTATTGTGTTATCTTCATATATCTTTCTAATCATTGTCTTAAATGGTTGACAATGATTGATAGCTTTTAAATGTGTACAACCTCATCTACTTTGTTCTATAATTTATGATGTCGATTTAGGTAACTTAGTTTGTCATACTTATTCTATACTATTTACTGGGCAACTAATTAAGATGAAGGCCAGTTTCAAATTTAATTTTTCAGCACTCTTTGTTGCTAGTTTTGCTCTCTTTAGTGTTATTCAATTATGAGTTTTGACATTTTAGTTGCTTAAGATCAATTGCCTCTCAATCCGAAAAATTTGGTCAACTAAGTAAGTTACTCTGAATTCATTCATCTTAGAAGTTTGTTTGAAGATTGAAGATATTGATATGGTTCCATTGTTTCTACTTCCAACATATGGTTGATTTTACTTTTCTAAAACATGGACTGAGTTAGTGTCCTTAATTAATGTGTATTTTTAAAAATAGAATAGGCTACTCCCATCAATAGTTGGAGATTTGGGGTTGGTCCACTTTCTATTAGTTTGGTTTACCAAGAATTTGTTTCATTCTTTATATCTAGTTTGTAGGAGACTCAAATTTTGGGGAATGAATGATTTTTCACTAACTTTGCCCAAGTTCTCACATATAAGGATCATCTTCGAAAAGTCATTATAAAAAGAATTACATAATGAATGTTTTTGCTCGAATGTTATTTATACAATGGAAACAATTTTTTCATGTCTGAAATTCTACTTTTTAGTACATGTTTAGTTATTGCTCTGACTTACAAATACTATGCCAAACATGCTATAGTTTTTGTTAGTATTTTTACGGCTATTGTAAAGAATATTGAACAATATGAACATTTATAGCTAACCACAAACAATATGTATATTTTGTATTCTTATCATGTCAATTGTTTCTTTGATTTTTAACATTGGAGTGTTCTATGAAGTAGGCTGTGAAAAAGCTTGCTTTATGGAGTACATTTACTCGTGGGCTACCTCTCCAGACTCTCATGATCAGAACTAATGCTAGTGCTCACCGAAGTGTCGGTGATGCATTTAAAGATTTTGTAGGCCGGTAAGTTTCTTCTGAAAATGGAGCTTTGTTTTTTTTGCTTAGAAATTACTTTGATTTTCTATATTTACTAGATTTCACTCTCATTTTTAGGAAAAACCCTACTTTTTTTTACCTCTACAAGGGAATTTAGTTGAATTATGTCAACCATATTATTTTCCTTTCAATTTGTTTTTATGGAACTAGATGGGGAGATTACTTCTAGGATTAGAAAGTCTGCAAAATACATAGTGCAACAGTTAGTATACATTAGTATACATTAGTCTAGTTGGTAAAGAGTACTTAATTTACTCATTTTCTATGTATAATTCTTCTCACATATGTAATTTTTATTTGTTAGGGTGTTAGAATTCGAGAATCCTTTTATGGATTCAATGATTTACCGAGATCAATTGATTGGAGAGAGAAAGGGGCAGTCACTGGCATAAAAAACCAAGGCAACTGTGGTATGAATTTAACTCTCTCTCTTGCAATTTAAGTTCAATATAAAACCATAAATATTGATTGAATAATTATGTAGGATCTTGCTGGGCATTCGCAGCTATTGCTGCTGTGGAAGGCATAAATCAGATTGCAACAGGCAATCTAGTTGCCCTCTCAGCACAAGAGTTGGTGGATTGTGATCCCCACAGTTATGGCTGCGAAAATGGTCATTATATTAATGCGTTCTGGTACATCATGTCAAATGGGGGTATTCAAAAAGAAGAAGATTACCCGTATTATGGTATTAAGCAGATATGCAAAAACAAGGTAAACCAATTCTTTTGAATAATATAGGAATTACGTTGTTTAAAATTTGATTTTTTTAACTCGATTGATTAAATTATAAGGTACCTGGACGTGAGCTGATTACTATTGATAATTACGAGCTGATAACATCTTGTGATGAGCTCAGTTTTATCATAGCTTTATCACAACAACCCATTTGTGTGACCATACTTTTGACCAACACATTCGATGATTATACAGATGTAAGCTTATCTGTATTTCACACTTAATAAATATCTAATGTCAAATATCTAATATGAAGTTATTTTGTCTTTACAGGGTATACTTAAATATGGAGGAACTCCACGTAGATCTTGTAATGGACTTGATCCTTGTTATCATGCAATGACCGCAGTTGGGTATGATGACGATTGCATAATCCCTTTCGATTTTTTGTGAACCCCTCTATATTTTAGGTGAACCCCGTACATTATATCGGCGGTTTGTTTATCCTATACTACCGGTTATTGTATTTTTCGATGGCTTTTTAACGGCAAATTTGAATCATTTACCCGCGTTTTTATGCTCTATACCGGCGGTTTCTACACCCTGGTGGTTTCTAGTGGTTTTTTAAATTTTCCGCAGTTTTGTTGTTCATTGGGCAGTTTTTCATAAATATAGTGGTTTTTAGGACATTTTTATGGTGATTTTCAACAAATTTGATTTTTTAAAAATGATCAGGGTGCTCGATGAATCGCAAACAAAGTTATCAAGATTCCTGATTTTTCAATGCAAACATTAAGTACCTTCACTTATATTTTAAATTAGATTGAATTAAGTAATGAATTGTCAAAACAGTTGAATACTTAGTCATAAACGCTTAAAAACGTATCCTTGATTATGTTGCTATGATTTCTGACAAGTATCAAGTACAATAATTTTTCACCATTTAACGAACTTGTATTACCCTAAATCTCGATTCATGTATAGAATCAAAATTAAAAATTACGTCGTACAATTATATATGGATCTAAATTCTAGATATCATTCTTTCATACAATAATGTCTTACAATTCTCATTTTACGCACTATTATGTCTTATATTTATCGATTCATATGTGACATATTAATGTGTATGTCACACGATCGTATATGCATTATTCAAATATAGGAAATATCACCCTACTCACAAAAAATGATTTCCTAAAAAATGACATGGTCGATAAATATACACTGTAATTTTCATACAATTAGTCATTTTCATACACTTAGCAATCAAAATGAATCTAATCGTCATGAAAATGGCTCTAATACCCATGTACCCCAATAAACCCCAAAATTACTCTTTTGAACTAATTAACGTTTAGCGGTCAAATCACCGATAAAATTAAAAAAAACTCGTTCTGTCACTTATTTATCTTCAAACATTTAGTTATTTTCACATATTTAACCATATCCTCAGACTTCCCCATTTTCAGGCACTTAGCAAATTTCACACATTTAGCCCTGCATGCATGGCGATTGGGTCCCAATCATTACCAACGAGGCCTTGATCGCCATGCACGCATGTTAATTCACTATGAGAACATGATTAGTTACCATGTGAACAAGGCTAGTCACCATGCAAGCATGACAATTAGGGCATGCAGGTGGCGATTGGGTCCGACTCGCCATGTTTTCAGTTGGTTCAATATCTGTGGTTTTTGTATTATTACCGATGATTTTACTATCTATTGCGGAAATTTTAGTGTCTTCAGTGGCGGTTTGGATTCTATGCCGATGATTTTCATTTCTATACCAATAGTTTTGGTTCATGCACTTAGACATTTTCATATATACTTAGCTATTATTACAACTTAGTCACATCCACTTAGTAATTTTCATCCACTTAGTGATTTTCTCACCCTTTGCATTTTTATGTACTTGTTTTGTCACTTAGCCATATTTTCATGCACTTAGGCGTTTTTACATACACTTGACCATTTTTACAACCTAGCCACATGCACTTAAGAATTTTTTCACAGTGAGATCTATAGTGTATTGAGACACTCACACACTCTTCATATACTTAGTCATTTTATACACTTATTTATTCTGACACACATAGTTATTTTCATACGCTCGCTCATTTTGACACATTTGTCCATTTTTATTTACTTGATCATCCTCACACATTTAATCATTTTCACACAGTTGGTCATTTTCACACCTAGTTAATTTATCTACTTGATCGCTTTCGCACGCTTGATTATTTTCATATACTTAGCCATTTTCACACACTTAGTAATTTTAACACACTTGGTCATTTTCATACATTTAACAATTTTCACATACTCGATCATTTTCAGGTGCTAATCTCATATTTAAATCTATATAAATTCACCAACATAAAAAAATTAAATTCAAATTCTCTGTTAAAGAAGAATCTCATTTATTAGTGTCACTATGTATGAATATTTTTTTCTTACAAATCCCTTATGAACATTTTTGATTTCATAGAGAATGATACAATCTTGCTACAGATATAACCAAATTTTAAACCTCATGGTACTTTTTAAGTGATTATTTTCAGCTGCATCATTTTTACTCTCAGGATCAAGTTACAATGCCTTTCTCATCTTCGGTATGTACTCTTCATAGAAGTCCTTCCATTTCTTCAATATATATATATATATATATATATATATATATATAATATTCTATACCATTTCTCTAGGTATAAGTAGCTGGTCTCTTAACTAGTATGTTCAAGTTGTATCCCATGTTGATAACGACCTTAAACAGTTAACATTGAAGTTGATCAATCTTAAATGAACTTTAAAATTAGGTTATATATGAATTATAAAATAATTAAATTGAACAATAAAAAAATGAAACGATAATAACAAAATTAAATTGATTCTTAATTCACCCTAATGAAAACTAATTTAATATGCATATCTAGTGCTCAAGTTAAATGGACTTTAAAGTTCTTATGTTGTAACATTTTTAATTGCTTTTACAACATCTATTGCCTGCCCGAGCGATTGAACATAGCCTTAAAACCGTAACACTTCCATCCAAAACTTCCAAATAACCATAAAAGGGGAAAAAGTGTTGAAACACAATCAACATAAGATAACAAAATATAGTTCTTACTTATTTATTAAAGAACAGTCAACAACCCAACAAAAGAAAGAAGAAGAAAAGGCATCTTCTATCACCTCACAGCCTCAATCAAGACCCATCTAGAGGATAATTAAGTATTATTTCCATTATTTGGGGTTTAGACTATTTAGCACAAAATGTATCATATAAGAAAGAAAAGCTAGATATTTCCCCTTCATCCAACTACACATATCCATGCCTCACCAAATCAAACACTAAGAACTTCACCTAAAATAGTGAACATTCAAATTAAAATACATGTAACCTTGAAGTTTAAGTTTCAATCAACACTTTTGATGCTTAGTAGGTCCATATAAGCTTGAATACCCGTGCATAGAGGTATACGAAAAAATTCCGGCAACATTTAGTTCAGTCCAAGATCTCTCTTTAGTTTCTTAACTTCTTACCCAATCAATCATGTAACCCTAAATGGTATATTAAGTTAATGATATATCCTAAAATATATTCGTACATATTCAACATAAATCTTCAAAGAAAGTTAGGTAAAAAAAATCTTGATATCCAGTCGCAAGTGCAGGGTAGAAGAATTCTTCCTATATCAACAAAATCGGATGTAATGAACATAAGTAACATGCAAAGTCAAAGTAATCAAAGATGTGAAACAGATTCTGAGTGCATGGTCCTAACGCTACATGAAAATCAGAATGTTATAACCATTTCACTTGTCACGATAAACCTTATAAAGTGGAAAACTTGCTTCAACATGTTGCTCGAGTAAAATTCATAAAAAATAGATACTACATCAACAAGGCAATAATCACAAAACTAAATGAATTGCCAACATAAGTAAATTCCTCAACCTTGATTAAAATCAAGCTAAGTTCCTACACGATTTACAAATGCAAATGAGATATAGTCAACTTGAGACTTCCAACAAATTATTTTGTGGCTTCCCAAAACATCAGCCCGAAAAATGTGTTATTTACCGAGACAAGTGATGCTTTTGACTTCAGGCAGCAGATGAAATAACTGGAACACCAAAGTTTTTTATCCTGAGATTGAGATAGCAACCGTTTCAAAAGGGACATACAAGTCCCATGGGCTATTTGGATTTACAGAGTGCAAAAGGTTTATTTTAACCGTATTAAGTATACGCTAGTCGATGTGGCCCTTCCCACCATATACAATAAGAGCAGTAAACAAGTTAAGTAGCCTGAAGGCCATTAAAATGAAGCATAATATTTTTCTCAATGCTTTAGTTGAAGATTAAGAAGAAATGACAAATAGATTCCAAGTGAAAGATGCTGAAACATGGAACTTAATCGATCCATTTATATGCAAAGCAAATCATACAAATATCTTAAACAACAATAAAAAATCCTTGCTATATAAAAGTAGAAATCAGGTAAGTATGACCCTAGAAAATAATACGATGAGCATATATAGCAGTCCACTCAGACCTAGAGAAAAACAAATGGTAGAACAAGTGACATGTAAAGTCAAGGAAGATTTGAGACAAGAAAGGCGAAGAAGATGAAAAAAGGCAGATCTGAAACGAGAGAGGTGAGTAAGATGAAATATGAATTCTCTTTACCCTAAATAGAGTTGTAAATTATAAATGGATTCTCTAGGTAGAATACATCTTTTAGGGAAAATAAAAACACAAAACAACGCTCTCAATCTCAAGAAAATGAAAACAATATCTCACCTTAGAATTGAAAAAAAACTAGGTTTTGAACCCAATGAAAACCCACATCATGGACAATACAAGGCCTTGTCTAACAAACCTAAATAATCAGCCAACATGCAAATAAAATTTACTAAAATGAAAAAGAAAAAAATAGCCGTCGACGAGAGAGAGAGAGAGAGAGAGAGAGAGAGAGAGAGAGAGAGAGAGAGATGGAGAAGAACTTGAAAGCACCATGGATGACATCAGAACTCAGATCTAGCCGGTGACGAGAGAGAGAGAGATGGAGAAGAACTTGGAAGCACCGTAGATAACACTGGAACTCAGATCTAGCGTAGAAGAGAGAGAGAGAGAGAGAGAGAATTGTATATCCCTTAGAACCCTACTATTCGTAAGTACCAAGCCAATATTTTTTTCCGTCTCAAAGCCGTGTTCCTCAAACCACAACGTCACAAGAACCTCGGGTTCCTGAAACTACTGGATTTTATCAAAGTCGGATTTCTGAAACCACAACATCACAATAATCTCTCCATGAAAGCATTCATGGCTTTGAGAGTGATTATCATTTTGAAAGGAACTATCACTATGATGATGTTTTTGGTCATAACCTTGGTGAGGATAATGATGATTTTGAGGATAAGGAAGTTGATGTTGATGGTGAGTTTGATCAGGGGTCCTATAATCATGCCAATCGTGTAGATGACCACGATGAAGCCATCCGTGGAGACGGCCACACAATAATTCTAGACTTGAATATTGGTCGTAAACCTGAGCCACTTGTCCTTTGCCCTCACGAGATGATTTGAATGAACAACATCCCGGGTCCAATGAGCAACATGCTGATTTGAATAAGCTTGTATCAGACACAATAAATATGGATGAGTTGTATAGTGATAAACCCGATGTGGTTATGATTTGTCGTTTTCCCTCATGAACTAATTCCAAATACATGGGTGTTGGACGTGTATATAGGCCGAAAGATATAATTGAAGATGTTCGACTTGATCTTGGTGTCAACATAGGTTACTATAAGGCATGAAGGGCTAGGGAGTATACTTTGGAATTAGTTCGAGGGTCGCCTAATAAGTACATGAAGACTCAATGAAATTAGTACAGGATGGGTACACGATAATCATGTGCCCATCATGTAGGTTACAAAGATAAGTATACGAACATCATGTACCCATCGTGTAGACTACACGATGGGTACACTGATCTCATGTAACCATCGTGTAGTGTACTCATCCTGTACTAACTTCATCGAGTCTTCTTGTGCTCTACACAATAGCTACACAATGACACTATAACCAACGTGTAGTGTACATGATGGTTACACAGACCTCATGTACTCATCGTGTAGTATACACGATGGGTACACTACCCTTGTGTACCCATTGTGTAGATCATGTACTCTGTCTATTTTAATACAACAATATTAAATATTCTACAGGGATAACACAACACATATATAGAATAATGGGCATGTTTTAAATATTTTTTCATGGCTCATAGACCCCCTATTCGTGGATTTTCTCACTGTATACGGCCTGTCATTGCTGTTGATGTAACCACCTTAAAAACTAAATACAAAGGTTTATTATTTGTCGCAACAACATAGGATGGGAACAACCAAGTCTATCCCATTACATTTGGCATTGCAGATTCAGAAAATAATGATTCATGGGAGTGGTTCTTCTGTAAACTTCATGGTGTAATCGGTGATCTCGTAGACTTGGTGTTTATATATGATAGGCATACAAGTATACTGAATGTTGTAGAGATTGTCTTTCCCAACGGGCTTCATGGAACTTGTATCTTACACATTGGCCCAAATATCAAATTAATTTATAAAAAGGAATATACGGCCGTGTTGTTTTTGAAAGCTGCAAAGGAATACAGTTGATCAGAATTCGATAGGTTAATGGCTCATTTTACACATGCATTTCTAGATATCTCATAATACAAGTTGTTGGGGGGGAGTAGAGAGATGGGCTCGTTCATGTTTTGATGGAAGACGGTACAACATAATGACTACAAACATCGGAGAATGTTTGAATGGGAATTTGAAAGATGCTAGAAAACTTATCATTACAAGCCTTATAGAACATATCCGTGACACGTTACAATGGTGGTTCTATGAACGAAAAATGTCCACCTATCAAGTCACCTCGTAGATGACAAATTGGGTTCAGATAGAGCTTAATAAGAAGTATCTTACATCGCGTACACATCATTGTTTCCTTCGAACATCCATAAGTTTTGTGCTGTGGGTGGGGGTAGGGAGGCAGTGGTAAACTTGAATCTTAAGACGTGTACGTGCTAAGAATTTATCTTGATCTAATTCCACACAAGCATGCATTGGCCGCATGTCAACAATGGAATATTTCCTCATACAGTATGTGTTCGACGTACTATAAAAATAAGGCTTTAATTGCTACGTATGCAGAAACAATACATCCTACTGAAGATAGAGTAGATTGGATCATCAGCCACGAGGTTCAAGAAAAGGTGGTACTGCCACTTATAATGAGATGGCAAAGTGGAAGATCTAGGACAGTTAGAATTCCATTAGAGGTGAGGAAGTAGTAAGAAGAAAGTGTACACGTTGTGAGCAAATTGGCCACAACCGACAAACGCGTAGAAATTCAATCCCTCTCTCTCAATGAAATGACCAAGCCACTTAAAATATAAATGTTGACCTTTGTAATTTTTTAAATACTAAGATAGAAATAAGAATTTTGGTTGTTATTTTTTTGCCATTATAAGGTCTACACGATGGGTACGTGATAATCGCGTACCCATCGAGTAGTTTACAAGCTAAGTACATGAACATTGTGTACCCATTATGTAGTATACACGATGGATAAACTAAACTTGTGTTCCCATTGTGTAGTGTACCTATCCTGTACTGATTTCATTGAGTCTTTTTGTACACTAACGAAGGGTACATAATGACCATGTAACCATTGTGTAGTCTACAAGATGGCTACACTAATCTCGTGTAACCATCATGTATTGTACCCATTTTGTGCTGAATTCATTGAGTCTTCCTGTACACTACACGATGGGTATACAATGACAGTGTAACCATCATGTAGTCTACAAGATGAGTACAATGACCTCATGTCCCCATCGTGTAGACTACACGATGGTTACACTCACCTCGTGTACCTATCGTGTAAATTACACTTACCTCGTGTACCCATTGTGTAGACTACACTGATATCGTGTACCCATCGTGTAGTGTACCCATTCTAGACTGACTTCATTGAGTATTCCTGTACACTACAAGATGGGTACATGATGACAGTCTCACCATCATATAGTCTACACGATGGGTACACTGACCTCGCATACCCATCGTGTAGTGTACCTATTTTGTACTGACTTCATTGAGTCTTCATGTACATTACATGATGGGTACATGATGACTGTGTATACATCGTGTAGCCTTCTTACAGGCTACACGATGACTGTGTAGTCATCATGTACCCTACACGATGTCTACACGATGAACGTAGAGTCCTCGTGTAGCTTTCAAGAAGTTTACACGATGATCGTGAAGTCATCTTATAGCCCGCAAGAAGGCTACACGTTGACCATGTAGCCATCATATAGCCTTTAGGAAGTCTACATTATGAACATGAAATAATCGTGTAGCATATAAAAACCAAGACCAAGCATTCAACGGCAAAACCAAGCATTCAACAACATATAAAAAATTGGGCATTAAAAATTAAGTAGGAAAAAACCATGAAATCAATATAAATAATACATATTCAATTTATACAATAAAATTATAATGGTTCAACTTTTACCCTTGCAAATGACTCAATTGCAATACTTTTCCAGTATTTCGACATTCTCTTTTGAGTTATTTGTTGGAGATCCACCCCATATGTGAGGGCTTCGGCAAACTTTAGGGAGAATACCCCACAATCATAGCTACAAAACACATGAAATGCAAAAAATACAATTAAATAATATGTATGAAATTCTAAGCACATAGAGGACTTAAATATATATATATATATATATATATATATATATATATATATATATATATTACTTACCCATTCTCTTGTTGTGGACATGACATTGGCTTATATTCCCACTCATCTTTCGATTGAACCCACATTCTTTTTTTAAACATATAATTTGAAGCAAACGGGGGACAATCTTTGTAAAAGGCTTCATTAGTTCAGGATACTTGGCCTTTTTTATGGCGCGTTCAAGGAATTATAAATATGAATACATTGACAATTCAAATCGAGCTCATAAGTACTACGCAAGTTGAATCTATGCAATTGGTGAATATATGCAAGTTGAAAATTCTCAGGGGAATAAACCTAAATGGATTGATCGGGTTCGACAACCTAATGTTGTTTTTAAGGTGTCTACTCTGAAACCCGAATTAAACCCAAGTATTGGAAAATTTAAAATTGATGTTGATGTGATTCAAGAGGGTTTGAAATTATGGGAAAACACTTTGGTTGGCCATTTTCTCGACAAGAAACTTAGTTTCACTTGGTTTCTCAGGTTGCCTACCGATTGTGGGAACGAAGAGGTCTAATTGAAGTGAGAGAAACTGAAGCTAGTTTTTTCTTTTTTAGATTTCAGTCAAAGGATGAGATGGCTTCTATTCTATATGGGGTCCTTGGTATATGCTTGGTAAGATGTTAATTATGAAGGAATGGACTCTTAACTTTACAAAAGAGGAGATGAGTAGGATACCTGTTATTATTAAATTATGGAATATACCTACTATTCTATGGACTTAGAAATGAATTTATAACGTGAGTAGTATATTAGGTAAACCTTTCATGGCTGATGCTTTCACGGTTAAGGGTTCTTAAATTACATTTGCTAAGGTTTGTATTGAAATTGATGTTACCTTTGAGCTTCCTAAATCCTTTGAAATTGAGCTTGGGGGGATTTGGGAGGATTCCCACATTGTTGTGGAATACTTAGGTGTCCCTAAAATTTGCAAAAAATGTAAGGTTTTTGGTCATAATTGTGAGAATCAACAAGGAAAAGTGAATAAGCCTAATGATAAAGATAAAATGCCCAAGCCAACTAAGAAGCAGGAATGTTTGAAGGTTACTTCTAAAGGGAGAATGATTGACGAAATACATATACATGATATTCCTTCTACATCTAATAATGGTGTTTAAGATGAGAATGACCAGGTTAGACTTCCAGAAAACCTTAATATTGAGGATGTTATTTTGAATGAAGATGTTGTTCTAGAAATGGCTGATAATAAGATGATAGAGGATACCCCTGATGACATCATTGTTGGACATCAAGAAGAAAATAGAGAAGATATTGAGAATTCTGGTTCCCCTGTTGTGACTCCTCAGAATGATGGCTCTATTAGTTCCAAACAGAAACAAAGGGATAGATAGAAGTTAGCTAACTAGAAAGCTCAGAGTAATAAGGTGATGCAATCACCTATTTACCTAGGTTTTATATGTTAAGAAACATACCTGCTTCGAATGTGTGGGGGTGTAATATCCATCTTAATCATTTTGAAATTAGGAAGTCAAGTAGAGATTTTGGTTTGAGTTTACTATGTTTGATTAATATCAAAGTGAAGTTCAAGCACTTTGCTAGGATTTCTATGCACTCTGGTGGTCGTATATGGATTGCTTTTGATCTTGCCATGTTTTCTATTAATATGGTTTTTAGTTATGCTCAGTGTATTCATTTTGATATTACTAGTATTGCTACTGGTGAGAGAATTTTATGTACCTTTGTTTATGGTGCTACTAACATTGGAGATAGACAGGTTCTCTAGAAAGACCTTATTGACCTTAAGCTCCATTCTCAAGGTTTACATTGGGTGATCCTTGGTGATTTTAATAAGGTTTTACATCCTGGTGAGAAGATAAGGAAGTCGTCTGTTTGGGATTCTGGTATGAAAAAGTTTGCTCTTTGTGTTCAAAGCCTTAAAATGTGTGACATAAATTATACTAGAACCTTTTATACGTGGTGGAATAAACAAGCTGGTGTTGGGTGTATTTTGGAGAATATTAGTAGATTTTTAGTTAATGACATTTGGTTGGATAAGTTTTCTAGTGATATTACTTTTTTTGCTGGGAGGTATCCTTCAGACCATTGTCCTGCAGTGATTAAGTTTGGTGTTGTTCTACCTAAGAGGAAATCCACTTTTAAATTTTTTAATTTCTGGGTGAATATCCCAGGTTTCTTTGACACTGTGCATGAGGCTTAGAGTAATCAGGCTTCTGGTACTGCCCTGTTTGTTCTGGTTAAGAAGCTGGAATGTGTTAAAAACGCTTTAAAGAAGTTTAATTCTGCTTGCTGTAATGATAGACCAAAAGAGTGGTGGATGCTAGACATGGGATGAATGCTGCTTACTTGAAGCTTGATAGATTTCCTGATTTGATTGATGCTCACACCGAAGCTAGTGAAGCCTAAAAAATGTTTTTTGGACTTTGAAACTGGCTGAGGAGGAATTTATGTGCAGAAGTCAAGAATTTCTTGGTTGAATTTGGGAGATGACAATACCTCTTTTTTCTTTAATGCTGTTCAAGCTCATAGAAATGAGGCTATGTTTACTCACTTGACTGATATTGAGGGAAGACTTGTTCAGGATCCTATTCAAATTAAGAATATGGTTATTCAATATTATAAGCAGTTGTTGGGTGAGCAAACTCAAGGTCCTGATATTAATAGGGACATCATTCAAAGGGTCTTAGCTAATAAAGTTAATGATGCTGATAGAGATGGGTTAATGCGTGATTTTGATACTACGAAAGTTAAGAATATCTTCTTCTCTTTCATTGATAAAAAAGCCCTGGTCTTGATGGTTTCTCTGCTTTGTTTTTTAAGTCTTGTTGGAATATCATTGGTGCTGGTGTAACTGTTGTTGTGCTTGAATTCTTTCATTCTGGTAAGATTTTGAAGCAGATTAACTCTACTGTTATTACCTTGGTTCCTAAGGTGCCCCATCCTAGTAAGGTACGTTGTTGATTATAGGCCTATCTCTTGTTGCAATTTGGTGTACATGTGTATTACAACTATGATTTCTTCTAGAATTAAATCTATTCTACCGAGGCTTATTACTCTTAACCAAAGTGCTTTTGTTCCTGGTAGATGTATTGCAGATAATATTCTCCTTTCTTAGGAATTGATTAGAGGCTACCACAGAGATAATGAATCTCCTAGATGCACGTTGAAAATAGATCTTCTCAAGGCTTTGGCGATATCAGTTGGCATTTTCTCAGAAAGGTTCTTGAAGGTGTGGGATTTCCTAATAGACTTATTAACTGGATTATGGGGTGTTACCACTTCATCTTTTTCTATTAGTATGCATGGGGGTCTTCACGGGCATTTTATTGGTGGACGAGGTTTGAGACATGGTGGTCCTATGTCTCCATATCTATTTGTTCTTGCTATGGAAGTTTTGACAAGTATTTTATAGCATGCTTCTTATCAACCATGTTTTCGATTTCACTGGAGATGCAAGAAGAATATGCTGGTTAATTTATGTTTTCCTGATGATTTGTTGGTTTTCTGTAGTGTTCCCTTAATTCTGTATCAATCAGTAAGGAGACTCTAGATTTATTCAGTTGTTTATATGGGCTTAAGCCTAATGTAACAAAGAGTCATATCTTTTTTTCAGGTGTAGATGACTTTAGTAAAGCTCAGATTCTTGATCATACTAGTTTCTCTCAAAGGTCTTTACCTGCGAGATATCTTGGTCTTCCTCTTATTTCTACCAAGCTTAGCAGGATAAATTGTGAAATCCTTGTAGACAAGATTATCACTAGAGCTAAAGGTTGGGAAAATAATCATCTAACTTATGCTGGTAGAATGCAACTTATTAAATCGATTCTCTTGGCTATTTAAGGTTATTGGTATAGTTTATTGATTTTACCTAAGAAAGTTATGAAGATTCTTAATAATATTTTGAGAAACTTTATGTGGACTGGTAAGTGTAATCAAACCTTTGGCTATAAAGTTGCTTGGTCTGATATTTGTACTCCTTCTAATGAAGGAAGTTTGAATATTAGAGATTTGGTAACTTGGAACTATGTTGTTGTTGCTAAGCATTTTTGGAGGCTGGTCATTAAGGCTAAGGATTCTTTTTGGGTTGTTTGGTGTTATAGTAATCTACTTAAAGGTCATTCAATGTTTACTATCAAGCTCAAAACTGATCCTTCATGGTCCTGGCAGAAATTGATTCAATTTAGGGATAAATGAAAGGGTTTTTGCTCTTTACAAATTGGTAGTGGAGAAAACATTTCTCTTTTCAATGACCCATGGCATTCTTCTGGTATTCTGTTTGATAGAGGTGGTCAGCAACTTATTGATACTACTGGTTTACAGCTTGATACTAGTTTGAGTTATATAATTAAAGGCAAGGATTGGTCTTGTCTGAATCCTCAAGTTGCTCATTCTTTGAACTTCTGGGATTTCAATTTAAATATTGCTCCTTTGAATATTGAAGACAAATGGTTATGGATTGTGTCTACTTCTGGGACTTTTTCAATCAGTAAAACTTATTAGGGCATGAATTTTCCTAAGGAAAAGATCCTTTGGATAAGTGTGGTATGGTGTTCTAGTAATATCCCTAGTGCTTATTTACAGCACGTCTTGCTTTTAAAGATAGGGTTATTACCTGGAATCATTCTGTTGATCCTGGATGTGTTTTTTGTACTTATCGTTTGGAGTTTGTTTGCACTTGTTCTTTGACTGTCCTACTCAGAATGTGTTACTGCAAGATCTTCTCACAAAATGTAATTATGTTGGAGCTTTGAATTGGACTTCTCTTCTTGAATGGATGTTAAAGCTGAATATGTCTCTGGTATATGGATTTTTGAGTTCAAGAATAACTCTTACTACTTATATTTATTATATATGGCTAGAGAGAAATAAGAGAGTTTTTCTTGGTAAGGTTCTTGATGCTAGGCTCATTCCTAGGAAAATTGTTAAAATGATTGGTGATATATTGACATTTTTGAAGACTTGTAAGTATCTTAACCTTGATGATTCTGTTCTTAATAGATGGGTAATTGTTCTTATGGTTAGTACTCTTTTTCCTTTTATGAGTTTTCCCCATTGGGGTTTTTTCCAGTAAAGGTTTTAACGAGGCTAGTCAAGGGGGGGGTTTACAATCTTTACATATTATATTCTGGTCTGGTCGAATTGCCGCCTATGGTGT
>QANY01011928.1:0-145000 GCA_003255025.1 Datisca glomerata | reverse complement strand
TGACAGTAACAAATGAAAAGATGATACGAATTTAAAACTAAAAAATAGTTTGAAAATTACATGTAAAATCCACACATGACCTAGCTACCAGTCAAGAAGCCTACACGATGATAGTGAAGTAATCGTGTAGTCTACAATAAATCTACACAATGACTGTGAAGTAATCATGTAGCCTACAAGAAGCCTACACGATGACCGTGAAATCATCGTGTAGCCTACAAGAAGCCTACACGATGATCGTGAAGTCATCGTGTAGCCTACAAGAAGCCTACACGATGATCGTGAAATCATCGTGTAGCCTACAAGATGACCTTGAAGCCATCGTGTAGCCAATGGAAGCCTACTTCACCATATAGAATTAAAAAAATTTACCTGGAAGGCAAAATGACATCTATTAAGTGAATATACATGAACAGCAGCGAGAGATTTCTTTGATTTTTGTATTTTTTTCTTTGATTAAGATCACCAAAAACATGCTTTGTATTCTTCACAGCTAATAATGATTTCATTGTTATGGAGAAATAGAGTTCTCCCCACGGATATTGATTGAAGACTTCTAGGCCGTCAACCAAAACCAATCATTTCTTCTTGATCTGGGTTTGGCTCTCATTCCCCAAAAAGAAATGCTTTAGTAAATAAACAAGAGCCATCTTGACAGCATTAGAATATGCCTTAAAGTTATTGCTTTTGAACTTTTCATCTCGGGCTTCACTGAACTTCAGTCTAGTCATCAGTGATAACTCCTTCTTTGAAAAGCACAATGACTCCTCATTGACAAGAAACAAGATTTCCTCTTCAGATGGAGTGTCGTCCACATATTCGGCCTCCCTGGCCAACACCTAGTGGTAGACAATGGCTGGAAATTTCAAGGATATAAGATCTAGGAGATGGTCAAAACATGTATCCCCAAATAGGGAGAGTTGATGAGTTGTTAGCTTGGTCTTGATAACATCTATCATGTTCATATTGCACTTTACATTTTCCCTTGTCTTGGGAATTCTTGTAACGTCATGGACGTATCGTAGTTTCATTGATGGAGCTATAACAATTGATGATGAAGCCATAACCTGTAGAAAATTCAAGAAAGACATGATATCAGATAATTAAAGTATACACGATAATCGTGTAGACATCGTGTACACTACACGTTGAGTACACAGTACTCGTGTAACTATCGTGTAGACTACATGATGGGTACACGATGAAAGTGTAACCATCGTGTAGTGTAAATGATGTGTACATGACCATCGTGTACCCATCATGTATGTACAAGAGGGGTACACAACGACTGTGTAGTCCTCCTGTACATTACATGATATAACTACACATTGGTCGTGTACCCCATCGTACAGTGTACATGATGACTACACAGTATCTTCAAAGATGATGGTGTAGTCATCTCGTACACAACACGATGGGGTACATGATGAACATGTAGTCATCGTGTAGTGTACAGAAGGACTACATGGTCATCATGTACCCCTCCTATACACTACACGATGACTATATGTTCATAGTGTACCCAATCGTGTAGTTTACGGGATGACTACATGATGTCTTCGAAGACGAGAGTTAGAGAAGAAAACATAGAAACCAGAAAATTCAAGAGTGGAGGAAGACATAAACAAGTTTTTCCAGAAACACAAAAACTTTTTTTTTAGAAACCAGAGGAAAAAATTTAGAGAAGAAAACACACAAACCCATAGAAACTCTAGAAAAACTACTAAGAAACCCAGAAACCTAAAAAATCAGAAACTTGGAAACCTAGAAAAAAACTCAGAAACCTAGAATACACATAGATTCTTGTGATTCCTTGTTGTGGGAGAGGAAAACTGTAAGATTTCCAGAGAGAGAAGGATGCTTCAATTTTGAGAGAGAGATAGAGAGATAGTAACTGTAAATGTAAGAGTAGAGGAAAGAAATGCAAGAGTAGAGGATGAAATAGTGAAGAGGTACACGAAGGGGTGGGTTTCATAAATTTGTAATAATTTTTATTTTTAGCCGTCGTTTAGAATTTGTGCAGGGGCTGTTTGGTAACTTCATAAGCTACTTTCGAAGAGGAGGTGTGCCAGAGGTTAGAGAGTGCACAAATTATTCCTGGGATATATTTCTACAAATTTGAAATCCTAAGGGTATAATTCTTCAAATAACCCCAATGAAAATTGAAATAAGAGAAAGCAGTGGAAAAAACCCATAATATTTTAAGTGGAATCATGGATTAAATGTTCACTTGGTGAAGGAAAGAGAGTCTCTCTAAGGAATCTAACGGTTTAGATTAACCTGGTCAGGTACTACGACCAGGATAAATCCTAGCATCAATGTCGGGAAAAAAGTTCCCTGCATCGAAGATTGAACCAAATATATTATAATCTTGTTAAATATTGACTTAAATACGTTTTCCCCTTCAACTATGACCAAACACTTTCTGACAAAAAAACTATGACCATACATGCTAAGTCTACACCTCAAAATTCTGAAAGCATAAATCTAGCCCCATCTACTATCGTCAAGGTTTCAATTATATCTTTCCATTTAAATTCACCAATTTTGGCCCAGACTTCATAAATGTTCAATAGGTGATTCAACTAATGTTGAGGCGGTGGCTTCAATTTAAGGTTATGGGTTCTCTCTATCCCACATTAGTGTTTAGTGGTCACACACTTATAGTTTATTATATAAATAAGACTCATCTCTCCCCTTTTGTATTTTACTAAATCATAACAGATAACACTCTACTTTAGTTCAACATTTGAGTTTGTAGGATTTGAATTTTATATGATTTTTTATATTTTTTTGTATTCTCTTCGCTGATTATTGAAATTATTTTCATCTTGAGGGGATTTTTGTGAAAGACTATCAATATATACATATATAGAAAGTGTCAGTGTGCGTCAAGGGAATAGGTATACAACTAACGAGAAAGAACCCTAAGTCAGTAAAGTAGTTAACCAACACAAGTAAGTAGTTTGTCAGTCTTTCCTCCTACGCCTCTCATTCATTCTTTATCATTTAATCATCTTTGTTCTGTTCATCCATTGGTTCCAAGCCCTTCTTAGAAAGCCCTCCTTCCTCTCCTTAAAGTTCAAAAAAGAAGAAGAAGTAGAATGATGCTTGATTTGGACGAACATTATAAGAACCTTTCTAACTTACACCCAATTCATAATCCCTTCCACATCATAGATGTAGGACACCATCGAACCACGTATGTTCTTTGTGTTCTATATTTTAACATTATTTTTCTTTATATTTTACATATTTCTCAAATTTTTTGGGTTGTGATCATAACAAGTTGTTTTGGACAACATGTTATAATTTTTTACATATTTCTCAATTTTCTTGTGGTCAAAGTCCATGCACAAACTCTCTCTTTTATTGGTACCTGATAAGTCGGCTATTAGATTTAGTTGAAAGCGTACCAACAAATCAAGGTTTTGATTCGAACGAGAGCCCAGACGGAGGAGGCAAGAATCTTGATCGAAAGCTCCACTGTTCTGAATAGTGAGAAGACTTCGATCAAATCCTATTTAGGTCTTGTTATTATGATGGTAAAATATGAGATTGATAAATTCGATGGGAAAAACAACTTCAGTCTTTGGTGGTTGAAGATGAAAGCCTCATTAGTTCAACAATGCTTGCTTAAGGCGTTGAAGGACTTAATGGACTATTGTTATGAGTCTGCTCATGAGCAATAAGTCTGCTTAGTGGATTGTTGCTAAGAGTGAAGAGCTTAAATCTCTTCATAAGAATCGTACATGGAGTTTGATAAACCGCCTAAGGGTCAGAAGATTGTTGAGTGCAAATGGGTCACTAAGAAAAATGAAGGAATCCCAAGGCTTAAAGCACTGAGGTTCAAAGCACGTTTAGTTGTCAAGGGTTATAGCGAGAGAGAGAGAGAGGGTGTGGACTTCAATGAAGTGTTCTCACCAGTTGTGAATGGTAGCTCTATTAGTGTGTTGCTTTCCATTGTTGCACTATTTGACTTAGAGCTCGAGCAGCTGGATATCAAGACAACTTTTCTGCATGGTAAGCTTGATGAACTTATTTATATGCATCAATTAGAGGGATTTGTTTTCAGGGTAAGGAATATCATGTTTGTTTATTAAAGAAGTCATTATATGGCCTGAAGCAATCTCATAGGCAAAGGTATAATCGGTTTGATTCATTTATGGTTGGACATGATTACTCTAGGAGTGAGTGTGATAATTATGTCTATGACAAATGTCTTTGAGGTGATTCCTTTGTTTATGTATTGCTCTTCAATGATGATATGCTTATTGCTGCAATAAATTTTTTGAAATCATCAAGTTTAAAGCTAAACTAAATGGTGAACAAAGGAATCGTTAACATTACGTAAATAATATGAAGAACAAACTTAAGTAGTATTTAGACACCACGAGTATCTTAAAGATGATGAGACACACGCTCTCTCAATAATGGTTTAACGTCTAATTACAATTAATGTTATATTTATAAAAGGTGAAGGACTAAATCAACATTTTTCAAATGTGAATGGCTGCAGTTAAGTAAACTAAACTGGAAGGAGATATAACTGTTTTGAATATGTTAATATTGTTATGTTTGGGTCTTGAGGGCAAAAATATTAAAAAGATAAGAGGAACTAGAGAGAAATGAACTCACAATAATAAAGAACCATCCATTTAATTAAAGAGTTTAATTAATAATCTTATTTATTAATTCTATTATTACTCCACTATAAATATGAAATTGCACTCTCAGTAATTACAAAATATATTTACGGAGTATTCTCGTTTAATCTATTGATACAATCACTTCATATAGTTTTATTCTCCAATTATTGGTTCGTAAATTACAGCTGATCAAAATTACCATTTTACCATTCTAATTACCTTTTGATCATTAAGTACCATTAATGAACTAGCAAATGATCGATTTACAAGCATACTATAATTTTGAGCTTAATAATTATTCAGTTCCAGAATTAACACTTAAAAGAACCAATATACGATCTATTAGGAAAACTTGGATTCCATATCTTGTAAGATCATGTTCTCAGCCATCTGTATCATTGAATCTCTAAAGTCACTAGTCTGTTTCACAAATACACTCTAATGAGTGAATCAAAAGATCCAGTAGACGTGTATGTGAGTTTATAACTACTTAGGATTTAAACTAGTCTACATATGATCATCAAATTTGATGTGTGTTAAATCTTTATGATAAACGGTGAGTTAATAAAGATATTAATCCATATTGGTGATCATGTCCTATATAATTTAATTATATAAAGTATATTCACCAAGATCTCCATCCACATTATTGATCCATATCTAGCAACCATTCATTAAAGATTCTATAGTTTAATATATTACGGACTATTTTATTCATTATTTATGATCTTAATCCTCTCATACTTATACAAGATCATAGTCTCATTACTGAATATGAAATTTTCAGATATTTATATAAATTATTCAATAATAATTTAAAAAAATAATTATAAGAAAAAGGTAATTTTTTTATTTCATATTAACAATGTCTAAACACATTCTTTGAGATCATGTCCAACATCTTATACATCACTTAATATTATAAAATAAACTTTGAAGAAAATACATTTATTAGTAAATAAAATTAGAAAACTACAATTATAAATTTTATGTCTTTCATACGTTTTACTGACAAAAATATTTTTAATTAATTTACTTATGCTAGAAAAACATTATCTATACATTTTTCAATTTAATGCTTTTAGTATATTATTTTTATGATCTCTATAAGCTAAAACATGTTTTATTCTTTTATTGATTATTTGATTGAATTTTTCTAATATACATCTTAGCGAAGAAATGACTTAATATAGTCTCATGTCTAAAAATAGATTTCAAATTAAAAACAATAAAAAATATAAAAGTTTGCTTAAGAGATACATTATTTTGAGAAATAAGAATTATAAGAAAATTACAGTTAATGATGCATTATCAATAGATTCAAGGGTAATTTTGAAATTATAGAATAAGAAATGTATAAAATGATTAAAAAATGATTCTCATTCTGATCTCATTTTTAATATATTAAAGATAATATCATATTAATGTGCGACCACTACAATCACTTAATCAGTTTGATAACTATACAATTTTAACTGTCGGTATCGAAACTTACAACCATGCCCAGAAGGGTAAGTAGCTCCACATGACAATCTGAATGTTAACAGTAAAGCTGTGGTTTCCTGCGAATTTTCAAAAAACTTGGCGAAAATTAGATAAGAAATAAATATTGACATTTTATCCAAATTCAGGTTTGTGTTGGTATCGGAAATCATCCAGGGTACCTCGCAAAATTGAGTCGGGCCAACCTTTCATGTTATAGATAGAATATTAAAGAAACTAGACAAAGTACTCAGAGTAAACTTGTAATACCGCACACAACAAGTATTAAAATTCAAAGATTTGAAAGAGGATAACATAGTGTTGGAGAAGACAGTAATTAAGTAAATTTAATTGAGTGAATCAGATCTTCCTCCTCCTCATCATTTCCCCTTAATATATCAGCAACAGAAGAATACTCAATGAGACATATCTTCTAATTGAAAGGCACCCATCTTCAAAATATTAAATCTTTGGATAAAAAACCTCATTATTTTCAATCTCAACAACAACAGCCTGGCCTCTTGCCTTACTGATTTTCATGAGTTTATGCAATGTAGTGCGGCAAAGGGGACAATTGAGCTAGATTTAAGCCAAGTGTCAATACAAGGGAGGTGAAAAACACGTTTGCATTTGGGTAAAAGCCTTACGCTTTCATATTCTTTAAACTCACTTAGACCAAAAAAGCAATCAGTGTCTTCGGCCAATCCAACTCATTTTTTATTTCTACAGACATAGACTGGCTTTATTTAGACCTCATCCAATCCATTAGAAGAAGGCTTTTTTATACCTACAGACATAGAGTGACTTTATTAAGATCTCATCCAATTCATTAGAAGAAGGCTCAGAGTAGACTTGCTAATATTATACTAAACGTATAGTTGTTTTCATCTTCCGAATTATTTGGGATATAACGAACCCGACGAAACTTTATAGCAAAAATCCTAAATTTTCATAAAACATAAAAGATAAACTTTACTGCATGTGCTATTTTCTTACTAAAGAACAACCACTGCTACAATTTCGATTTTTGATGACGCGCGTTAAAAATGAGTCATGACAGGGCAACACGGCCCCATCATTTTACACATTATGAAACACAAAAATGACGGGGCTTAGAAGCCCCGTCGTAACTAAGAGGGTAAAGCACGACTGGTCCTGAGACCCGTCATTTTGTGCTTTAAGTTTATACAAAATGACGGGGTCATGAAACCCGTCGTGATTAATTGGATTGCACAAAACAACACGGTCACGATACCCCGTCGTTTTGTGTAGGAGAAGCACGACAGGGGCATTGAAGCCCCGTCGTAATGGTTAAACAGTAACCAAAATGATGAGCAACCCGTCATTTTGGATACTAAAAGCAAGACGGGGGAGTAGAACCCCGTCGTGCTTTTCTCCTTAAGTATACCCAACCCTAGGTTTATTTAATTCATGTTATTTCTCCCTACCCCATATGCACGGCTGCCTCACCATTTTTGTCCCTTGGCGCACGCACAATACCTTTGTTTCCCGTCGTGATTTAGCTTCAACCGTCATCTCATTTTCCCGGGTAGTAGCCGTCGCCTTCTACAAAATTCGGTAACTTTTTCGGTTGAAATTTCTCTTCGCCATTGATTCGGTAAGATTCATCATTGTATATATTTTCTCGTTTGAAATTTCTCCCTACCCCATATGCGCTGTGCATGTTTGGTGATTGTTGCAATCTTGCTCATGCAAACGAAAATGATGAATCTTTCTCTCTCTCTCAATGTGGCACTGTTGTTGGGTTAATTTAGCTCAGGCTATGTTGTGCGTGAGTGCTAATATGCTTATCGAGGTCATTGAGATGTAGGAGGACTCAAGAAATTCTTTTAGTCCTGGTTTAGTTTGCTAAGTGAAGATTTTGGAGGATTGAATGCTTATTTCATGTGGTATATTGATTTATTACATGCTTTCTCAATGAATGAATTTGTAGTCCTGATAGATATAATAAAGAATTCTTACGCTAGAGATATGCACTTCTTTTGTTGTAAAGTTAGATTTATTTATAATTTACGTTTGTGAAGGCATTATCTATTACAATGCCTGATTGATTGTGGTGGAAATAGAGAAACATAATTAAACTGAGTTCATTATTCTTATGGTTTTAAACGATGAAAGTTTTAAACTAAGAAGTTTCTGTTGGAAGCACTTTACAATTGGGTTTTGAATTTGAGTTGCAGATAAAATTAGTTGTAAAATATATGCCTACTAGATAAAATGATATTCTGTAAGCCTTAAGAACTAAGAAACACTTACAAAGATTGGATCATCAGCTTACACACTAAAAAGGGTCTTAATTCATGTGTATTAATTTTTTATATTTTTATTGTCTCATGTGTACTTGAATGAAAATAATATGGATAGAGAAAACTTGAGAGATGATAATTTGAATATTGATAACTTAGATAGATTGAATATGGATACGACGACTAGTTCGACAAAAAGAAGAGGGGGACATCTTACCTCACTTCCTTGAAGACCGATAGAAGGAATTGTGAAAAAAAGATTGTCTTTACAAATGATAAGGGACAATCTATAGGCGAGGACATCGCCAAATTAAAAGCTTTATAGGAAGTTGTGTACGTTCACTTGTATAATACTTTCTATTGAAGTATTTGCACGTTTTAATAAATTATTTTTAGTTGTTGTTCGCGCTAGCTTTAGAACATTAATTTCTTTTGGTGTAGACTTAATATGTGATAGATCCAACACTCAAGGATAATATCTTACAGAATGCTGATGAAATGTGGCGTAAATTTAAGTTTGGCCTCGGTTCAAGATTTATTTTCCCTTATTTGAAGGAAAAAGAAAAGTTTCAGCAATGACCCATCCAATATAACTTCATCGAGCAGTTACATTGGGATGAGTGTGTGAAATCTCTTCTTACTCTTGAATTTTTAGTAAAATTTTTTGGTTTGACGTTCATTTTTTTAACTATCCAATATAACTTCATCGAGCAGTTACATTGGGATGAGTGTGTGAAATCTCTTCTTACTCCTGAATTTTTAGTAAAATTTTTTGGTTTGACGTTCATTTTTTTAACTATAGATTTTGACATAGTTACTATTAATTGTTCAACTGTAGAAACTTAGGAAAAAAATGAGGTTAGCAAAAAATAAATATAACCATAGATTCTCTCGTTTGGGATACGCACAATTGGAGGAAATTTTAGTAATGATTATTAGACCTCTTCAGAACTTAATATTTATTTGCAAATTATTATATCTTTACTACAAACCATTATGACAAAAAAGAAAAAGGTACCAATACACCAGAAACTTTGTGGAAGTGCGCCCGTAGGGATAAAAAGGAAGATTCAATAATGAGGCCGTTGAAAAAAAGGCAAAGAAAATTGTAAGAGTGTTTAATTTATTTTATTTTATTAGTTTGATTTTAATATAATTATTTTTGTTTATTATATGCGTTTTAATTGTAGGACGAACTTCAGGAGAAAGGGGTGCCTACTTCCGATACCCTAGACATTCTTATCATGGTTTTGGGTACTCCCACACATGGTGGTCAGGTTAGGGGTTTGGGACAGTTTGTAACCCCAATCACATATTTTAAAATTCCTCACCACAACTCAAAAGTGGGAATTGAGCAGAAATTGACTCAAGCCCGTGAGCAAGTTGTGTATGAGGAAAACATAAAATGGAGCGCAATATTTAAGAAGTTGGAGAAGGAGACACTTAAAGATGATCTTAAAATAACTCCTCCATGGGACAAGGCCAGCTGCTTCAAACGCCAGGATGGGCTTTCTATGACTCAGAAGAAAGCCGTAAAGGTATTTTCTAAAAGTTATAAACTTGATTAATTTATGTTTTAGTCAATAAAATTTATACATATGCATGGTCAAAATGTTTTAAATTATTTTAGAAAATTACGTGCAAGTTGTTTGTGGACATTGACAATGAGGTCATCACAAATGACATGATTGTTGACACAACGTGCTATAATGTTCCGGTAGGAGAGGAGAATATACGCGTCTCAGTTGATTTAGTCATGAATGATGATGCACCTTTACCTATCCTAGCTCAGGAGGAGCTACAGACAATGGGTCAGGCTGTGGGGTGTCATGTGCCTTGGCCTAAACATCTAATTAGGCTTATAGAGGTAATATATTTTTTGTACTTAATAGTTATTTATAAGTTGTAAAGATATTGTGTGAAGTACTAAATTAATTTTTTATTCTGGATAAAGCTGTAAAGAAGAAATCTCCTATGAAGGCTGCGACACAAAATGCAATTGCTGAAAATGTTCCATGATTTCTAATAATCCTATACACAACGACCTCGAAGATGGGAGCAAATGAGGCCACCACAATGTTTTTGGCTATGATGCTTAAACATTTTATGATAAAAATGATATTTTACAAATTTGTGAAATGCGTGAGATATCATGTAGTATAGTTGCCATTTATATGGAGTAAGATGCTTAGTAATCGATCAATTCAATAATTATATGCTTTTTTTATAAGATGTTGCTCATTACTTATATTTTTAATGTTTTATTTCTTGTAGGTCCCTTTATCAGAAGTTGCGTCAGCAAAATATCGACTTATTCCTTCACGCATAGGTGGAGCATGGAAAGATTCGGACATGAGAGCACGTTATATCTCTGATATTTTGACAACCACGAGACCAAGGCAATACGTTTTTGCTCAATTTATTTTCAACTTTCATTGGGTATTGTGCGTCATAGATATTTACGGGGGCAATGCATATATATTTGACTCTCTTGATAATTTTAGTCTTATGGACCCTAAAGTCATTCTTACGAAGTAAGTTTTACTCTCTAATTAAGAATTAAATGTATTATATATGAATTACACTAAGAAGATATAATTAATGGTTAAAATCTTATGCATGATCTTCAATATTAGTAGAGCTCAAATAGAACGTACAATTAGGAAAACCTTAAAGAGGACAAAACCTTAGGTATTGATTTATAAATTTATACTTTGTTTATATGCTAACGTGTTTGATTTATTAATCTATATAATTAATTTATATACTAGTGTCCTGAGCAAGTTGGGGGCACAAAATGTGTATATTTTGTTATCTGTTTCATGAAACATATAATCGAGAATTCTAACAAGCCTATGAATGAAATAGTATGTACATTAGTTACTGTTCACTATATACTTATTCCTATGATATCACAAAATAGTTGACAAGCGTAATTCATAGATATCATATTTTATCTGATTCAATACTTTGAAAATATACATTTCATTTTTTATTCATATACTAGTCTAAAACTATGTGTATGATTTGAAAAATAACCAAAGGACTAAAAATGAGAAAAAGAGTCCAAGGACTAAAAAATAATTAAAAAAGGAGAATAAGAACTAAAAGCAAAAACCGATGCCCTAAAATTGCCTATAAATAGAGGGGAGATCTTCACTTGAGAGCTTGTGATTTTGGAGAGAGAAATAAATGTCATGAGAGAGAAGGAGGACACCTTTTTAGAGAGAGTGTATGTGAGAAATGTGAGAGATTTTTCAAGGTAGAGAGAAATAGAGTTTACATTTTTATTCATCTATTCATCTTCTCTCATTATTTTTTAAGATAGTTTAAATTTCTTGCATATTAGCTAACAATATATCTTGTTCATTATTCTTCATCCTCCCTCATCCATACTTATGTAATGTATACTCTTTGTTTCCATTTCCATATATAATTGTTTGTTTCTCTTTCTTCATCTTTAACTCTTAATATTGAGTTTTATTTTAATGATTAATGATTTTCTTACAAATTTGATAATGAAATATCTTTGTCATCAACTCAATCAATGAGGGTGGGGATAAAGCCTTTGAGGGATGTAAATTAACTCAGTGTGAATCAACCATTTAATGGGTTGAAAGTGTACATTGATTGTAAAAATCTCCTATGATAATTTCTCATGCATAAAAATGTATAAAATAGAGAGTTAAACATCTATATAAAGATTATGCAAATATTTAAGCTTTACTTTTTTTTATGTTCTCATAAATCTTTTCATTTTTTTTAGATTTTGTTGCTATTTTAGTGACACTTGTTTGAACTAGCTACCATGCATGATCATTCATTTGTTATTTGATTAGCAATGAGGGAAGAAATGAAATAATGGTAATTAGTGAACTAAGAAATCCAAAATAAAAAAAATGGTATATTTATATCCCAAACAAAATATCCCATTTTGAAATTTTATTTATCATTTTTAGGGAAACTTGTTTGAACTAGCTACCATACATGATCATCCATTTGCTAATTGATTAACAATGAGAGAAAAAAGAAAATAATGATAATTAGTTTACTAAGTAGTATAAATTAAAAAAAGAGTATATTTATATGCCAAAAGAAAATCTATTTTAAAATTTATTTGATATTGAATAGCAACTATAAAAAAAGGTAATTAATAAGTTATGTAGTAAAAATGACATATTCATGTCAACTATGCATTTACATGTACCGATTATGAAATTACACATTTTTCGTATATTAATTTATTTAAATATAAAAGATTTAATATTCATTATCAACTATGCATTTACATGTACCAATTATGATATTACACATTTTTCATATATTAATTTATTTAAATATAAAAGATTAAATATGCATTTATGTATATAATAATATAATTGCTATTTCTTTTTAAAAAAAGAAAGAAGAAAGAGGGTGACATCACCCTCTCTTTTGATAGAAGGTCAATCATTTCGTTTAACAGAGAGTGATTTCCCTTTGTTCCTTTACAATTTTTTGTTAATTTTATTATTTGATTTTTACTAAAAAAATTCAATGATGGATTTTGAGATTTTGGGATATCAAATTTCTCGAACTACTGAGGTGAGAAGTAATTTTTAGAATACCGAGAATAACGTTAATAATGCTTTGATTTACTATATATATTTAGACAAAAAATAATTTTCAATGGTTTTTGTACCACCCATTAAATGACCTTTATTTTATTCATTCTTATGATACAAAATGTACCAAATGAGACATTCAAAAATGAATTTCTTTAACCTTGTTTTAAAATATAATTTAGATAGCATTTGATTAAATTTAGTAACTATTTTAACAATGGGTGATATGGGGGTGTTAATGCATTCCCTACACACAAATGACTACCGAGTTAATTTTGAGTTTTCGTAGACCAAAATTTTTGTTTTATAATTGGGTGACCAATCACATTCTAAATGGTTGGTGGTGACTTTGAATCTATTGTTTTCTCAAAAATGATTTTTCAATCGCTTCGCGCACGTGCACGTTGCGACAGCTTGACGACTCCATTAGGGAGGCAATTGATCTAACCATTTTTAGATCGATAGAGAGTCAAACCAAAATTTTGTCATACACTATCCTTTTTGGGTGGTTCTTTGTTTGTTTATTTAATTCATTGTTTCTTTTATTCATGCTTGTAGTTGTATATAGTTCATTTTTTTATGAAGTCTATTTTTTTATATAATTTCTAATTTCACACACATACACTAGCTCTATATCCAGACTTTTCCTTTAGAATTAGCGAGAATGAGTAGTGGAATTGCAGTTCTCGTGCAGACTCATGAAAGTTTTCACTCATGCCTTTGAGGGGTGCAAATTAACTCAATGTGAATCAACGATTTAATTGGTTGAAAGTGTACATTGATTGTAAAAATCTCCTATGATAATTTCTCATACATAAAAGTGCAAAAAATAGAGAGTTAAACATCTAAATAAAGATTATGCAAATTTTTTTTTGTTCTCATAAGTCTTTATTTTTCTTTTTTTAGACTTTGTTGCTATTTTAGTGACACTTGTTTGAACTAACTACCATCCATGATCATTCATTTTCTATTTGATTAGCAATGAAGGAAGAAAGGAAATAATGATAATTACTGAACTAAGAAGTCAAAAAAAGAGTATATTTATATGCAAACAAAATATTTCATTTTGAAATTTTATTGATCATTTTTAGGGAACCTTGTTTGAACTAGTTACCATCCATGATCATTCATTTGTTATTTGATTAGTAATGAGGAAAGAAAAGAAATCATGGTAATTAATGAACTAAGTAGTCCAAAATCTAAAAAGTATATTTATATCCAAAAAAAATCTATTTTGAAATTTATTTGATATTTGAATAGCAATTAAAAAAATGATAATTAATAAGCTATGTAGTAAAAAAAATGATATATTCATGCCAACCATGCATTTACATATACCAAGTATGAAATTAAACATTTTTCATATATTAATTTATTTAAATATAAAAGATTAAATATTCATTATGTACATAATAATATAATTATTATTTCTTTTTTTAAAAAAGAAGAAGAAAGGGGTGAATCACCCTCTTTCGTTTAACAGAGGGTGATTCCCTCTGTTCTTATTCAATTTTTTTGTTAATTTCATTATTTGATTTTCACTTAAAAAATCTCGATGAGTGATTTTGAGATTTTTGGGATACAAATTTTTCGAACTACTGAAATGAGGAGTAATTTTCGGGATACCAAGAATAACTTCAATAATGCTTTGATTTAATATATATATATATATATATATATGTATGTATATAAACAAAAAATAATTTTCAATGACTTTTGTAACACCCATTAAAGGTCATTTATTTTATTCATTTTTATGATGCAAAATATATCAAATGGGACATTCAAAATGAATTTCTTTAACTTTATTTTAAAATATAATTTGGATAACATTTGATTAAATTTGGTAACAATTTCAACAATGAGTGTTGTGGGGATGCTAATACCTTCCCCACACACAAATGACTTTCGAGCTAATTTTGAGTTTTCGTAAGCTAAAATTTTTGTTTAAAATTGGGTGACTAATCACGTTCTAAATAGTTGGTAGCGACTCTGAATCTAATTTTTTCTAAAAAATAATTTTTCAATCTCCGCTCCGCTTCACAAATAAACCAACATTTAGACAAATAGAGATCGATGAATTATGAGGTGAATGGAACGATCACTTCACTGAATATGTATGAGAAGTTATTGTATAAGTCGCAAGTAGACCGTAGACTTCTATATGGTGGATCTTTATTGAATTCTCTAGACAATGGATTTCATTTTTATGTTTAAATCTCGTAAAGTTTAAATTAAATTATAAACAGCTCACTTTATTATGAAGATAATGTATTTGTAGATTTTGCACTATACATAAATTATAGACAGCACACTTTAGCATAAAAAAATAAAATCAATAATTCATAAAAATAAAAGCAAAAAAAAAAATTCGTACATGAGACACCACGTGTGTGGCAATAAAAAATTATTTTTTGGTATATCCAATATCATAATTGAATCGCCGTTCTCTATCCACCTCAGTTGGGCCATTTGTGTGGCAATAAAAAAATACACCATGTTGGCGATAAAAAAATACACTGTTCTTAGACGTTAGTGAAATCGTTCACGACTAATCATTCACGGGGGCTAAGGTGCACTGTCATTTTGACTAATAATTCACGACGGCGTATAGGTGTCGTGATTGATGAAATCATCACGTGCATGACTTATTTTTTTAAGTCGGACACGTGGTGTGGATATAATTTATGACGGGTGTTTTAGCATCCGTCATGAATTTTCAAACCTAAACAATAACCGCACAACTTCTTCTTCTTGTTTTCTCTATTGTTTCTAATTTATCGATATTATTCTGCGTCTCGTTTTCGTCTTTGAAACCCTTATTCTTTTGCTCGTCTACCTTAACTCGAGATCACATTGACGATCTACGATTTTTTTTATTCCTTCAACTCGTGAATTTTGAAGGTATAATTTCTATTTTTCCTTATCTTTTTAAAATTAATTACGTTAATCCTAGGGTAATAACGAGTTTTACGTATATTTTTGTATTCTTAGGATGGATAAATCATGGATGTTAATAGATAGAACATTTATAAATTACGACATTAGGGTTGAAAATTTTCTCAAGTCTGCGATGGAGCATGGTAATGACCATTGTTTCTTACGTTGTCCGTGTTTGGAATGCGGGAATCTCAAACCTTTCACTTTCAATGAGGTAAGAAATCACTTATTCATTCACGGTTTAGATCAAACATATCAAACATGTGTGTAGCATGGAGAATTAGATAATTCTAGAAAAAGTACATTTGCTATAATGAAGGGAAGAGAGAGTTCTCATGAAAATATTGATGACTATGAATGTACGGTAAATATGATTGAAGTAGTAGAAGATTTTATTTAGATAATCTTAAGAAATTCAAAAATATGTTTAATGACGCTGAGAAGACTTTGTACCCGAATTATAAAAGGTTTTCAAAATTATCTACGTTAGTGAAATTGTATAATATAAAGGCTAAATATGGATGGAGTGACATAATTTTTTCAGATTTATTGAGTGTCTTAGAGGAAATGCTTCTAGATGGCAATCAAATGCCAGTTTCATTCTACTAAGCTAAAAAAACCTTGTGTGCTTTAGGAATGGAGTATGAAAAAATACATGTATATCCTAATGTTGCATTTTATATAGAAATGAGCATGTAAAAGCAACTGTATGTCCTGTGTGTGGTGTTTTGATATGAAAAGCATCAAAGAATTTGTCAGGGGAGAAAAAAAATGAGTGCCTACAAAGGTGTTATGGTATTTCCCTCCCATCCCATGGTTCAAACGAATGTATAAGAGTAGCCATATTGCAGAAAACTTAACATGTCATGCTTCTAATAGGGAAATAGATGATAAATTATGTCACCCGGCCAGTTCTCCATCTTGGAAGCTTATAGATCACAAGTGGCCAGATTTCGCAGCTGATCCAAGACACCTCCGACTAGTTATTGTCGCAGATGGGATAGTCCATTTAGTTCTGTTAGCTGTAAATATAGTTGGTAGCCTGTTATTATGGTGATATATAATCCTACGTGGTTATGCATCATTAATAGATGGTCCTAGGCAACCAGGAAATGATATTGATGTTTACTTAGCACCTTTGGTTGATGATCTTAAAGTTCTTTGGGAAGTGGGAATTGAGGCATATGATGTATATTGGGAAGAGAATTTTACTCTAAGAGCAGTTTTATGGACGATCAATGATTTTCCTGCATGTGCAAACTTATGTGGATGTAGTGTTAAAGGTTATAATGCTTGTCCAATACGTGTAGAAGATACATCTTCTATTAGGTTAAAGTACAGCAAACAAAATGCATATATAGGACATAGAAATTTTTTACCACTCACACATCCTTACAGAAAGCAGAAAAAAGGCATTTGATGGTAATCAAGAGCTTAGAAAGGCTCCTGCACCTTTTAGTGGTAAACTTGTGTTGGAGAGAGTTGAGAAAGTTAGATTTACCCTGGGAAAAAATAATGTGAAAGAATTGACGAAAAATGGATTGCCCAAATCTTATTGGAAGAAGAAATCAATTTTTTTCAGTCTAGAATATTGGAAAAGCGTACAAATTTGACATTGTCTCGATGTTATACACATTGAAAAAAATATTTGCATGAACATTATAAGAACACTACTTGACATTTCTTAGAAGACAAGAGATGTGCTATCTAGTCGTATGGATCTTGTGGAAATGGGCATTAGATCAGAATTAGCACCAAAAGTCGATAAAAAAATAGTTGTACCCCCAGCTTGTTACAAATTGTCACGAGCAGAAAAGAAGAAACTATGCACTACAAGCTAACATAAAAGTTCATTAAGGGTACTCATCAAATTTTTAAAATGTGGTTTCTTTGAAAGATCTTAGTCTTAATGGGTTGAAATCTCATGATTGTCATACATTAATGCGACAAATACTTTCTATGGCAATACATGGATTATAACCCGATCATGCAGGATATGCAATCACCAAATTGTGTTCATTATTTAATGTAATTTGTAGTAATGTTATAGATGTTACAGAACTAGATGTGCTACAAAAAAGAAATTGTGGTCACGTTATGTATTCCTGAAAAAAATTTCCTCCCACATTCTTCACCATTATGGCTCATCTCACTATGCACTTTATTAGAGAGGTACAACTTTGTGGACCAATTTACTTACGGTGGATGTATCCATTTGAACGATATATGAAAGTGTTAAAAGGTTATATCAGAAATTACAATCGTCTAGAGGGTTGCATTGGTGAGTGTTACTTTGCTAAATGAGCTGTAGAGTTTTGCACTGAATATCTAGGAGTTAAATAAATTGGAGGTCCATGATAAAATGATGATTTTAAAGATGGTAAGCCTTTATCAAGTGGTCATGTAGAAAGAATTGATCATGAACAGTGGAAGCAAGCATATCGCATATAGAAAATACTAATGAAGTTTTAGGGATAACAATCCTATTTATTCAGAATTGTCCTTTTATGGAGTGATAAAAGACATTTGGGAGCGTAATTATCATACGTTTAGACTTTGTTGTTTAAATATGAGTGGGTTGAGAATAGTAATGGGATCAAAGTTGATGATATTGGATTTACATTAGTTGGTCTTGCAAGATTAAGTTACAAAAATGAGCCTTTCATTTTGGCTTCATAAGCAAAATAATTTTTTTTATGTCGAAGATCCAAAAGATCCAAGATGGTCAGTTGTCTTATCTTCCACGTAAAAATAATATCGTAAAAGTATTGTTGTTGATGATTTAGATGATACATTATTAGATTATTATTTGCGAAAGAGACACCTTCTGTTGAAACATTTGACATAGATGGTGAAAACATGTTATTTATGTTCGATCAAATGGCGAAGACACTGTGATTATTGAAGGCATTACAATTAATTATGTCTTGTAGTTAGTACGATATTAGTGCGTTTATAATTTGTTTAACTTTGTATGTTTTATCTTCTACTCAAGGTAAACTAACAATCTTTAACACAACACATGGGTGAATAAACAAAACAGTAATTATCGAATCAACGAACATGTATGTATGGCAACTTTCAATACATTTGTACTTTAGTTTATAATAAATAGATGAGTTAAACCAACATTTATTTTTTGCAGGGTTCAACATCTAAGTAAAACAATTTGGGAGCAACTAGAACAACTAAAAGGTGTATTCAAGGCTTTTGTAATTAATATCATTATTTATTTTTTCTAGTCTACAATATTAGAAATTTTAAAAATAATCATCTTTATGCAATGAAGAGTTTTAATGTCTGCTGAGATATTTGTGCCGTTCTTCTGCTTCATTTTTTGATTAAATTCTAATAGGATTGATAAATTATTCAGTAATTAAATTTAAAAAAATATATATAATGAAAAACGACGGTTGGTAAACAAACCGTCATAAACATATACCAAAAATGACGGTTTGTAAAAATTATATAAAAATAAAATAAATCAACGACGTCGGTTGATATAGCAACCATCGTCATGAAGATGGAACAAACATGACGGCTACTTCAGCAACCGTGGCCGATGAACTGCAGTACAACCATCATTGCCTTGTTGATGAATATGACAGTTGCTAAAGCAACAGTCGTGTTTGCACACCACCGTAAAAAATAAAAACTTTTTCATGACACATTTTACGATGACAGGTGTCGACCCGTGGTCTTTGATTTTTATCAATGGAGAATCCCGTCATTAAAAAGCATTTTTCTAGTAGTGAACATAAAAACAATCATTTACAATTATTGTATTACGTTTGGTTCATTAATTCGATTATTATTTATTTGTTCAATATTATTTTATTAAAATAATATGTTAGGTAGGGTAAGTGACGAGAGTCTAAAGATTGTCAGTTAAATTAGGATGTCTAAGTACATCTACTGATACTTCTCATAAAAAAATGTAAATTAAAAAACTATTAAATGTAAAATATATATTGTTCTACATGGCCATAGTTTAACAAGTTATAAAATGGATATGTTAATGAGTTAACACACATTATTTTTACTAGTCTTAATAAATAGATCTTTAATTTTTTTTAATTTATGCCTATTAAATTTAGACCACTTTTTATGAAATCAGATGTCTCAGATTTCATGAACATAATTATCTAAAAAAATATATATTTATATACTTTTCCGTGATCTCCGTGATCTCCTTCTGACTTGATTCTTGACTTTGATATTTAATTTTTATTTTTAAAATGCATCCTCTAAGTTTCAAGACTCATTTTTATTACAAGCACATGTTCCTTTTTTAGTCAAATTGGCTAAATTCAGTCACATTGTCTCTGAAACTCTTCCATTCAATGACATCTTTCTAGAGCAAATATGAGTATGCAATGTGCATATGTTTCACATGTTTCCTAATTGTTAAAAATAAGGCACGAGGTTATGTGTTTATATTTAGTTTAATAAGTAGAAAAATTAAAAATAACAGCCCATAATTTAATTAAATTATCTAACATAGTGGAGGATGGCCCTGCAAATCCCTTAAACTTATTCCACAAAATTCAGTAACATTATTATTGTAAAGGATTTTTCTCCATGCTTTTACGAACGAATAATAAAGATAATTATTTAGAGAAAATGAGAGAATAATAACATATTGAGTTACGTGAAAAACTCTTAAGAGGAGAAAAAATTGCGGGAAGACTTTTTATATTGGGAGAACTGCAAAAATAACCATTTTCCTAGCTCAAGTTGTAAAAATGCACAGAAAATATTTTTATTATGAAAATGGCCAAAATATAGTAAATAATATATTTACCACTGTGTAATTTTGGTAATTTTATATACCATGGTCATATTCGACCGTTTTTGCAAATTTTTGCAACTTTTCAACCATTTTTCCTAGTTCAAATAAAGAACCATGGCCTCGTTTTTTCTTTGTGAACTTCAGCTTGGTATTGAGATGTCTTGATTTGAACATTTTCATTTATAAGTATTTACATAACACAGTTTTTCATGCTGTTATTTGACACGTTAATTTCCCTATTGAGGATACTGCTGTCAACCCATATGTTGGAGATGTCGTTGCTACTACAATCATGGTCTTTTGTATGTTTTTGTAATTTTTCTTTTTTCAAGAGTTAACAAATTTCCTCTATTCTTTCATCTTATTTTGCTTCACTTTGGCTTTCTTTATTCACTTTTCCTTTCCATTCTTTCTCTTTTCATTTTCCACTTATTCTTTCATTATTTTAACTTTTTCCTTTTTCATTTCTCCACTACCACTTTTTCCTTTCTCCACTACCACTTTTTCCTTTTTCCTTTCTCCACTACCACTTTTTTCTTTCTTCTTTTCGATTTCCTTAGATGAAGCCAACACAACCGCTGATTGATGGACCTCACAATTCCCATTTGGTTCCCTATTTTGTATTCCTTTGAAGTGTCATTTGCTTCTCACTTTGTTTTCCTTACTTTCTTTCTTTCCATTTACTCTTGCTTTCATACTTCTTCCTTTCTCTTTGACATTCTCTTGTATTTTGTATAGGTATGTGTCTCATAGGTCTATGCCTTATGTATGTTGTTACATATGCCTCTATTTTTAGGCCTTCAATAAGTTACATAGAATCTGATACATCATCTCTAATTCTAACTGAAAATAGGATCAACAGAATATTCTACTGAAATCTAGTTTATCAACATTAACAACTAAATAAATCATAACCATCTCATCAATCTAATGATTTTGATTAACTTTTTCAGATTGTCACGTTGCAAAGGCATGTACTTTCGTTTGATTGGTTTCCTCTTCATAACCGCCTAGTTGATTCTATAGTTCTCTTCCCATATCTTCTCTTCGATTGAATCTTTGGTCTAGATCACATATAAGGTAAGATTTTAACTGTTCATTGGCTCTCATTACACTCAACAGAATTTCATTCGTTGAAGTGTAATGATTACTATTCTTCCCGTTTACGATCTCACATGCTTCTTGGAAAAATGGGACGTAGTTCTCCAAGAAACTTTCGACTGTCTGCTGCCAGTGGTGGTTTCTCCTTTTCTTTTTGCCGTTACATCTTTATGCTCCCGTTTATAGATGATTTGTGAATCTCAAGCAACTTTTTGTCAGTTTGTTGTCAATGATGACTATTGTGTTGGGGGTTGTGTTCTCAAAGCATGTGTATTGGCGGTATAATATGAAATTTAATGGAATTACATTTTTCTTATAATTGTTCGTTTAAATTATTATTGAATAATTTATATAAATATCTGAAAATTTCATGTTCATTAATGAGACTATGATCTTGTATTAGTACGAGAGGATTAAGATCATAGATAATGAATAAAATTATCAACAACATATTAAAGTATGAAATCTTTAATGAATGGTTGTTAGTACGGTTCACTAAGTATTATGAATGCGTGTGATCTTGATCCGGATCATTGGTATGAGTTGATATCTTAGTGAAGGTACTTTATATAATAAGATTATATATGACAGGACCGATGTGAATTAATATCTTTATTAACTTGTCATTTATCATCTAGATTTAATACACATCAATCTGATGATCATATGTAGATCAGTCTGAATCTTGAGTAGTCATGAGCTCTTATACATGTCTACTGGATCTCTTGATTCACTCGTTAAGGTTTATTTGTGAAACAAGCTATTGACTTTTGTTTTGGAGATTCAGTGATGTGGATGGCTGAAAACATGATTTTACAAGATTTGGAATCCAAGCTTTTCTAACGGATCATATATTGATTTCATTAAGTGTTAATTTTGAAACTGAATGCTGAATGGTTATTGAGCTCAAATTTATAATACGATTATAAATTAGTTATTCACTAGTAAATTAATGGTACTTAAGGATCAATAGCTAATTAGAGAGGTAAAACGGTAATTTTGACCAGCTCTAATTTACGAACCAATAATTGGAGGACAAAACTACATGAAATGATTATATCAATGGACTACACGAGAATACTTTTTAAATACATTCTATAATCTTTAAGAGTGTAATTCGATATTTATAATGAAGTATTAATGAAATTAATAAATAAGATTATATAATTAAAGAGTTTAATTAATAATCTGATTTATTAGAGCTTAAGATTATAGGTCCATTGTCTCCAAGTCACCTATGTACTACATAGTCTAGGGTGTGAATATTTCAGGATATGAGAAAATGAGTGACTTGCAAAAGAAATTTTTATTTTGGGGCAAGTACGTAATTATGTGTGATTAATTAAATTTTTGGAAGTTATATATAAATAATTATATCGATTATCGATAAGTAAGAAAGAATATCTAGTTTGTGAAATTAGATAATTATAAATTATTATTAGATAATAGTTAAATCAACTAAATCTGTTATTTATGAAGTAACATATAAACTAGTTGATTGGGATGATCAAATAAGTTAATTTTGAATTAATTGATATGTAGATATTTACCTTATTAAAATTAATTCACAGTAGTTGCCGTGTGTCAATTATAAATTGAGAATTAGAGAATGATACGAATTACTGTAGTGGGACATGGCACTACAATATTGGGCGTGCAATACCGTAGTGGTGTGACACACAGTGCCGTGAGACACTGTGTTAGTTCACAGCAAGTGCAGTGCCGTATGGCACTGCAGTTGTGCATAAAATTGCAGTGGATCCCACTGCAATGTCAATTTGATGATTAAATGTTATTTTGTGTATATCTCTAAAAATCTGATGAGCCTAAAAATTATATATAAATACTATTCTAATGACCTCAGTTTCAGTTCAGTATTGAAAAACAGTTGCTATCAGAGTGATTAAAAGTTAATAAGAAAATTCTGAAAAAATAATCATCGCATCTAGAGAATTATCACGCTAAATTAATCATTCTCAGTAAAACTCTAGATCTCATGTGTTGTGTACAGACAAAAAAGCATCTTTGAATTATTCTACGTGCTTACACACGTCCTAGTGCGCTTGAGGATTGACTTGGACGATCTTGGTGTGGGTCTTGAATGACGTTGTTCGTGGGAACGCAAGATCGTTGGTTTGCAAGGATGTTTGATATAGACTACAAAGAGATATATGATCCCTATCCATGTATGTCTTAGATTTAATATATAAATATATAATGGATCCTGATTGAAAAGAATTTTCAATAAAAGATTTTTATTTGGTTATTATGGTGATGATGGGTGAGTCCTATTGTTGGTAGACTAGCAGCAGCAACATCGCCGATGACAAAAAAAATAAAATGAAATTTCGGTCGGCGGTGGTCAGCAGTGGCTTCGGTGGTTGGCGGTTGGAGGCGGTGATAGGTGAGTCCTATCGTCGGTGGCAAGTGTTGTCACAACTAGGGAAGTTTCACTGAAACCTTGATACCAACTTACTCTATCAATGTTGAGTTTTATGAAAATCCTAACTCTATCTTTTATCTATATATTTTGAAATTAATGTAATTTTAAAATCAATGATTAATTTTTAATTGTATGAAAATTAAAAATTAATTGATTGATTGAGTTTGACCAGAGTTTGACTAAGTCATTAAATTATTTTTTTACTAAGTCAAATTCAATAATTTTAAAAGATAATTATATAGATTATTTAATTAAGAAAAATAGTCTTTCTTAATTAAAATGGTTTTGTTTAAAACTTGAAGATTATGGAGATGGAAATCAGGTGGAGAAGGGGATATATTCGAAATATGTAATCTTGAAGTCATCTTTGTAATTTTGATATCTTTATTTTAATAGTTGTAATTTAGAAATATCCAATAGTCACTCGGTTCATTATTATTTTATTTAATTGTAAAATAATTTCTTATTGTTATGATTGATAACATGTCCATGCATTAGTCGATCATATGCCATACATGAAACCCCGCACAGTCACTACTACAAATATGAACTTTAATGACAGCATGGTAATGGTTTTGATGACATGTCTCTTAAACCTGTCATTGAAAAATAGGCGTGGAAGGGATTTTTTTACGTTTTGATACTATGACATGTTTTAAATAACATGTCATCTCATACTTATCTTTAATGACAGATAATTCTTAAATCTGTCAAAATATTTTTACTTTTTTAATTCAATTATTTTTATATTCTCATTATTACCAAAATGCCATCTTATAACCCTAATCTAAACCAATTTCCATAGCCTCTCCCTTAACTCCATCTCTCTCTTAACACCATCTCTCTCTCTCACGGGTTACCGATCAGCTTCTCTCGAGCTCGTTGGCACAACCATCGGAAGAGGAAAGAGCCCTGAGCTGTGGTTGTGTTTTGGTCATGACAAGCATCAAGGAATAGAGAGCTGGGGCCGCGAGCTTCATCACCACAACTATTGAAGAGAAGATCTAGGTTCACGATCATGGTCGCCACAACCACCAAGCTAAGGTCCCGAAGAAGAGAGATGGGGTCACGAGCCGCTGAGCTAGTGACCTAAAGAACATAGAGCTAAGGCCACGAGTCTTGTCACTACATCCACCGAGATAGGGTCTCGAAGAACAGAGGTAAGGGTTTCATTCTCAAATTCTTTTCTGATTTGAGTGATTGTTTGATTTTGTGATTTTTCTTTCTACGATTTTTGATAATTGGATCATTTACTTTGTTAGGCCTTATGTATACGAGCTTGCTTGATTATTTCCCCCTAAAACTTGGTCTTAGTGTCCTGAAAGTTAAAGAACTTTTCTTTTCATTAAGTAACTTGTTGATTGTTTGAACTTTGTTATGATTTACAGAGTTTATCTTCAGCAATTTAAGCCTCTAGAAACATCCAATGTGTCCATATATATTTTTGTGATGTTTCACTCTTTATTTTGAAACTTGTTGGTGCATCTTATCCTGCGTAACATGTAATATCAGTAGTTTCTATGAGAGACTTATAATAATAATATTGCTGCCTTGAAGAAGAAGTACCTTTCTAAGACATAAAATGAACTTGTACTACCTAGTATTATGTAACATCATGAATACTTGGAGGAATAACTCTTGAAGGGTTTGTGCTGGCTGCAACACTGAGATTAGTCATGAACGATTTTTCAGTTGCTTGGGTTCTGTTTGGCATTCAGAATGTTTCCTCTGTAATGCTTGCAATCACCAATTACAGATTATGAGGTAAAAGTCTTTTTGAAATGTAGTATACTTTTGTAAGTTATTGGTTGAAATGCTTCATTATATGGTCTTGGAATTTCATTTAATTTGTTACTACTTGATTCCGTAAGTGACCTCTATTTACTTTGTTTGTCATTTCTATCGTCTAACTTAGCTAAGAAATCTAATTTCTGTGGCAGTTTTCTATGACTGCCAATCGCCCTTATCACAAATCCTACTATAAGGAGTAGAATCATCCCTGATGTGATGTTTGCAGGAACTATGTAAGTGTCTTTCCCTTGTAGTATTTCGATTAATTCTCTCTTCTGGTTTACCGACTTTGGCTTAAGAAGGTTTTTTAGCCTTTTCCTCTTCCATTTCAGCCTTTCGATCAGTCAACGTGCTTTCCAGAATTTGTACTAGCCAGAACCTGAAGAGAATGAAAGATTGAATTATTTTATTAAATTAACATCTAGATTTAAGTCTATAGGAGGATAACTGAATCTTAGATTATTGAAGGTGTGAAAATGGAGATGAAGGGTAGCAAAGCTGAAACTTTCTGGTTAGACTTGTCACTTGTGAAGCTGTGGGAAGGTTCTCTTATAGTTTGGCTAGATATGTTCAGCCATAAATAAGAGATAAGTGCAGAAATAGACTATTTTGAAAAGCATAATGCCTTAAAAGTATAAAATAACAAAAAAATGCTCTTTGGATTCTTACCCATGAGACGCTATTATAAAATAACAAATCCGTATAGAATATGTATGCAGAATAATGTGTCATAGGACAGTATTTGAACTACTAGTTTTTGACATGGCTTTAAACTTTTCTAGTTGAATCTAAATTCTTTTACGTAATAATGTGTCATAGGACAACCCCTGAACTACTAGTTTTTTGTTTAAGTATCAAAGTTTACTTTGATGCTTTAAGTTCCAATGTGTTATTTTATAGTAAATTATTCCAGATCAGCTTATGCATTGCTTCATGTTATTGATACAGGTAACTGAAGTTGATTTCCAATATGACAAGAAAGGACCTTCCCATTCAACTGTCACTTGGTGCCATTCAAGTTGTCAGTGTTGTAAGGCATCGAAGACTCTAATAGAGCCTTTAATTTTATTAGCTTATTTGTCCCTGCAATAAGTCATTTTGTTCTTGTACAAAAAATCTCCCAATTAAAATTGACCTTACTAACTATATAGAGGTTCAATTGTGTATTTAAGATGTTGTGCTCTTTAAATTTTCTATGGAATGAAGAGGACAAATGTCACTTATTGAGGTTTTTCACTCAACTCTTACTTTTTTTACCATATAACTTGTTATTGTTCAACATTACCGATAAAAAAAATACAAAGTTAACATATTTCTTATTTGTTCATTTCTCACACTTTTCTTACATCACAAGTTGCTTTCTTTAGTGAAGAAGCAGAATCTTCCAAGAATGACTATTGGTTTTGTAGTGTTTTCCCTGCTTACTAAATGAATAGCAATTGTGCCTAATTGTTTCATTTTCTCATTTTCATACAACAAAACATATGTTGTTCATTACATTCCTTTATGAAATTTGCTTCATTTTTCTTCTTTTTATTTCAAAACCAACAGTCCATTTGTGAGTGATTTGGAACTCAACACATTTTATATTCATGTCCTCTTTTGGACCAACAATCCTAGTTTGTTATGATTTCTCTAAAATATTTGATAGATCTAAAGTTTTGTACCACATGTCTGCAGGCAACTACATCGAAGAGTGATTTTTCGTGGAAGCTCCAAGTGCATTTGTTCTTATTCCAACTAGGGAGCTAAGTCAGCAGGCATGTTTATCTTTACCTTCATATCATCGTGCGTCTTTGTTGTTTAGAATATTGTTTACTGCAAGTTGCACGCACAGTTATGAGTCTATGATAGACAACTCTATATTGTAGCTTATATATCCTAATTTAAAAAAGAAAAGAAAAGAAAAACAAAGTAGCTTATATTATATTAGATTGTATCTGCAACCATTCTACTAAATTTTATGCACATCAAGTTTACTTCAAATTTGAAAAATTTTAGGTGTTTTCTTCTCCAATTTTCATGGTATTCCTATAGTTTAGTTTTTTTTCATTTTGTACTTAGTCTAAAAAATGGGAAGTGGGTTTTGCTGATTTTTTGGTTTCATAGTGAAAATGGCATTTTTATAGTTTTTTTTTACTGATTTTTGAGTTTGATATGGAAAATGCAGGTTGATTTGGTGGGTCGGTACTATGATGCATGGGACAATGTGAAGTTTGGATTTCCAATGGAATTCACCACAACAATGCTTTCATGGAGTGTGATTGAGTTTGGTGGGATAATGAAAGGTGGGCTTTTGAATGTGAAAGAAGGCGTCTGTTAAGCCACTAATTATCTCCTCAAAGCCATAGCTCAACCATACATCATTAATGTTCAGGTTTGATACTCTTATATTTTTTCTGATTGAGAACACCATTTTCATTGCGTTTGGAGAGAAATAATAAATAGGTTTTGAGGTTTTGTGATTTTTGGGTGGGTGGGTGATGCTAATAAGGATCATGCATGTTGGGAGAGGCCAGAAGACATGGATACACCAAGGAGTGTAGCCAAGATAGACAAAGATGCACCTAGTTCTGATGTAGCTCATTATTGAACTGTGTACCCAAGGTAATAAAAAGTTTGTGGATAACTGATTGTTGGCTAGTAACATCATAATTATATGTTAAAAGCCTGTGGCTTACCTATCTAAATTCTTGGTTTCACATAAACAGGAGGACTTTGGGGGAGGTCATCCTGATCCTGATCTGACTTAGGTAAAGAAATTGGTTCCGAATGACGATGGTTCAAAGTGGAGCTAGTAAGTTGTATATTTTGTTCTCTAAAGGTTGTTTCATATGAACTTCTTCTAACTATCTTGAAAACTGGGATCTTAAAATTGTTATGCATATAATTTTACATTTATTATTTTATCACTTTTTCAAATTTCATAACTCTCTGTTGTATTGTATTTTATCATTTTGTTTTTTTTAAATGATCCTTTATTGTGGTTAGCTCTTAAATAAGATTAATGAAAAGCTGAGTATTATAGCTTGTTTTTATTGTGTTTAGCTCTTAAATAATATTAATGAAAAGCTGTCATGAGAAGGCAGGTTTTTACCTTTTCATGACATTTTGTTTTTTTTTTTAAATGATCCTTTACTGACGGGGATTCCCCGTCATTAAAGATGTTTTTGCGGCACCTATAATGACGGGGATTCCCCATCATTAAAGGTGATTTTGCGGCACCTATCATGACGGACAATGTAGTATCCTGACCTTTCGTAAATGGGCATTTTCATAAAATTAATTTAAAAGATAATGTAATTTTAAAATTTGATTTTAAAGATGGATTATTTGTACTTTTTGTAAAACTATATTTAATTAGATAAGATTTATTCAAAGTTTGATTTTTTTAAAATTTTAAAAGTGTTTTAGTATATAATTTTAAAACACATTCACACCATATAAATATTACATCCAATGTAACCTCTCTCAACTATCTCTCCCTACCTCTGATTTCTTCTTTAATTTTATAGAAGCTATTTTCGACTCCTTCTTCTCCAAGGCTCTTCTCTGTGCTTCATCACTGCCACTGCCATGCTTCATTCGGTAAGTTTCTCCTCTATTTCTCTCTAGTTCTGCCACCACTGGCAATTCCATCACCCGTGAGATCCTCGTCCCTTCTCTATTTCTGTCTCCTTCTCGTTCTCTCTCTCTCTCTCTCATTTTCTGTCTCTAAGTCTCTCTCTCTTCTTATTCCCCCCACTCTCTCTTTCTCCCTCTACTTTTGCCAATATCAGCGGTTGATCGCCGACGATGCCCCCTTCTCCCTTATTTCATTTTCTCTTTATTTCCATCTTTCCCTGTTCGAATTTCAACTAGGTCTTACGACCTAGTTGGTTGCTCACCCGACCTAGATAATTCTGACCCAAACCAGTTCAGGCAACCCAAATCGACCTGAACCGATCCAGCCTAACCCAGACCGAACATACCGAACATGACTGGTCTGAACCAACCCGATCTGAACCATTTGGTCAAGTTTGATATTTCGATTTCTAACCCAAAGCATTATTTTCCGACCTCGTTCCGACCGCTTTGCATTGTTTTAATTAAATCTTTTATGATATTTAAAATGTGTTTGTATTGAATTATATCAAAACAATCTAGTGATTACATATTTTTTGGATTTTAGGTCAATAATTGTTTAGTTCATTCTTCCGCTTCAGGTAAGTGGGCTTACATGATGATGTGACTCTCGTTGTGATAAATGTATATGCTTTGTCTAAGTGAATTTACATTGTAATGTGATTCATGTGTGATAAATGTAATATCTGTTATTCTCATCAGTTTTAATTGTCTTAAAGCATGTTACTTTCATATATATATGTTTGTGTAAATTGGCTTATATAACGATGTGACTCTGATATTATAATTGTATCATGTATTTGTTATCTGTTTAACCATTTTTCAATAATTATTATATTTCATTAACACTTGGTAATTGATTACTGTTCAGTTATTAATGTGATTATTATGAGATAAATCTCTGAGTAAGACTGATTTTACGTTAGTATGTTATCATGTTTGATTCTGTTACATGTATCAATATGCATTATATGATTAATTATTATCATACGTTGGATTCTGCAAGTTATGAAGTTAATTCAGTCAAGTGGTAATTAAGCAAGATATGAATTTAAGCACGACCCCTAGTTAACAAGAAATCAAGACTGTTCACGTTTTGTTCTGTTAAACGAATGAGGTGTCATCTGTTCATGCTTTCGTCACACATAGGGTGTTATCTGTTAATGTTTTGGTCATACATTGGGTGTCATCTGTAAAAGTTTTCTGTCACTCATGAGGTGCCATCTGTTCATGTTTTCCATCACCTATGAGTGTCATCTGTTCTGTAGCCTAATGTGTGTCATCTGTTCTGTAGCCTAATGTGTATCATCTGTTTCATCGCCCGACGTGTGCCATTTGTTTCGTCGCCAAATTCATCATGACGTGTTTTAGTTAACGTGTGATCAATTCTGATTAGGTTGTTAACTAGGGGATATGCCAAGATAAGATATGATTAAGATTGTTAAATGATTCTATTTGAGACATGTGTTATCTGTGTGCTATGTTAAATCATGTCATGATCAGGTACATTACTGTATTTCATTTATGAAATATGTCAAGTTAGGTTATGTTATGTCATGGTTGCATTTATGACATGTAGATGTATGTTATTATGTGAGTTTGCTTACTGAATATTTTAAAATACTCATTCCCCCACTGTTATTTATGATGCAGGTAGTGATGGCGAGCAGCATGAGTGAGAGACTGTCATAACCAGTTAGATCTGAGAAATTTATATTTTCAGTTTATGATTTGATTTAAAACTTAGGAAAACATTTTCTGTTAAACTTGGTTATTTAAATAGTTTATTTTACGTTATGATTTTCTATAAAATTATAGACATTATAATATGAAATTTAATAGAATTACAGTTTTCTTATAATTGTTCTTTTAAATTATGGTTGAATAATTTATATAAATATCTGAAATCTCCATATTCATTAATGAGACTATGATCTTGTATTAGTACGTGATGATTAATATCATACATAATGAATAAAATTGTCGACGACATATTAAACTATAATATCTTTAATAAATGGTTACTAGTATGGTTCACTAAGCATTCTAAATGCGTGTGATCTAAATCCGGATCATCGATATGGATAGACATATTAATGAAGGTAGTTTATATAATGAGATTATGTTGGATAGGATTGATGTGAATTCATATCTTTATTAACTTGTCATTTATCATAAAGATTTTAATACCCATCAATCTAATGATCATATGTTGATCAGCCTGAATCCTGAGTAGTCATGAACTCGTATACATGTCTACTAGATCTTTTGGTTCACTCGTTAAGGTTTGTTTGTAAAACAAGCTAGTTACTTTTGTTTTGGAGATTCATTGATATGGATGGCTGAGAACATGATCTTACAAGATTTGGAATCCAAGCTTTCCTAACGAATCGTATATTGGTTCACTTAAGTGTTAATTCTGGAATTGAAGGGTTATTGAGGTCAAATTTATAATACGATTATATATTCACCATTCACTAGTGAATTAATGGTATTTAAGGATCAAAAGGTAATTAGAGGGGTAAAATGATAATTTTGACAAGCTCTAATTTATGAACCAATAATTGGATGACAGAACTATATGAAATGATTATATCCATGGACTATAGGAGAATACTCTGTACATACGTTCTATAATCTCTGCAATTCAATATTTATAGTAGAGTAATAATGAAATTAATAAATTAGATTATTTAATTGAATGGTTTAATTAATAATCTGGTTTGTTGGAGCTTAAGATTTTAGGTCCATGGTTCCAAAGTCACCTCTGTATTACGTAGTCTAGAGTGTGAATATTTCAGGACATGAGAAAATGGCTGACTCGCAAAAGGAATTTTTATTCTGGGGCAAGTATGTAATTGTGAGATAATTATTGTGATTAATTAATTAAATTGTTTATATAATTTTTTTAAAATTAGATATAAATAATTATATCGATTGATTTTTTAACTATCGATAAGTTAGACAGAATATCTAGTTTGTGAAATTAGATAATTATAAATTATCATTAGATTATAATTAAATCAACTAAATCTGTTATTTGTGAACTAACAGATAATGTAGTTGACTGTGATGATCAGATAAGTTAATTTTGAATTACCTGATATGTAGATGTTTATCTGATTAAAATAAATATTTAATTCGTTGTAGCCGCCACGTGTTAATCACTGATTGAGAATCAGAGATTGACATAACTACAGTAGTGCCATGTGGCACTACAGTAGTGGGTGTGCAGTACTGTATTGCCACACGACACTACAGTAGTGCCGTGGCACATAATGTCGCGAGGCACTATGTTAGTTCACGGCAACCGCAATGCTGTGTGGCACTGCAGTTGTGCAGAAAATTAAGGCATTGTGTTAGTTCACGGCAACGGCAGTGCCGTGTGGCATTGCAGTTGTGCATAAAATGCAGTGGATCCCACTGCAATGATAATTTGGTGATTAAATGTTATTTTCTGTATATCCCTAAAAATCTGATGAGCCTAAAAATTATATATAGATATTATTCTAATGGCCTCAGTGGTGGTTCACTTTTGAGAACATAGTTGTTATCATGATGAACTTTCTCTATTATTAAAAGATAAAAAAAATCATAAAGAATAAACATCGTATTCTCCTGAGAATTGCCTCACTAAATTAATCTTTTTAATTAAATCTCTAAATCTCATATGTTGATTACATCTGGAGACAGAAAAAATATCTTTGAATTATTCTACGTACCTACACACGTCCTAGTGCATTTGAGGATTAGCTTGGAAAATCTTGGTGTGGATCTTGAAGTCTGTTGTTCGTGGGAATGCAGGATCATTGGTTTGCTAGGACGTTTGAGTACAAGAGGTATATGATTCATATCCATGTATGTCATAGATTCTATATATAAATATATAATGGATCGTGAGTGAAAAGAGTTTTCAATAAAAATTTGTTATTTGGTTATTGTGGAGTTTCACTTATTTTTTGATAAAAAGTTTAAGTTTTAAAAGGCCATGCTTCCGCTGCGATTACCAACATACTGATCCTTTATTTGCTGTAACGTCTTCCTATTCATTTTACAACAGGGGCTCACTGATAGGGCTTATCCCATTTTCTTCATCCCTGATTAAAAAATCAGTGAATGACATGTGGCAGTCCAACATGCCACGTGATAATTTTCTCACATTTATATATGTGTGTGTGTGTGTGTGTGTGTGTGTGTGTGTGTGTGTGTGTGTGTGTGTGTGTGTGTGTGTGCGTGCCTGTGTGAAATAAACAGTAATTAAGAGAGGGGGTATTAAAAAGTAAGAAGATAAATAGTTAAAACTGTATTAATAAATAGTAATTACAAAAACTGTTTTAGGGTAGAGTTTATTGGCAAAAATAAATTAGGGTTCCCGCTCACTAATTTATGTTGAAGAAAAAAGAAGAAAAGATTTACAAAAGAGGTTTAGAAGAAGAAAACTTTGTTTCACAAAATAGTTTTTAGCTCTCAAATAGTAAGAGTTATAATATGAGTTCTGCTTCACAAATGGGAGAGACTGCCTATAAAGCTAAGAAAAATGGAGTTCACCGGAAACCCATCACTTACCTGAACAATTCTATTTTATAAAAACAAAAACATTTTACATGCCTACTTTTATCTACTTTTGACTAATAAAAGCGTAAATAGTGCAATGTTACAAAATGATAAAGTACAAAGAATCTTGGTAGGTGAAATCCTTTGTGGCTGTCAGGATTTGTTGAGACTGTGGTGGAGTATTTGTCACTGGTCCTTGATAATTGTTATCCCGGACTAGAGGTCATTTGTTCTTTTGGTTGTTTTGAAGAGTATGATGATCACTGCATTGTGCTCTTGGTGTTATCATGATATCTTCAAAATTATTTTATTGACATTTTGCCAAGGTTGTATTTAGTTGTTCCTATTCATCTTCACTGAGGTCTACATCATCAAAAGGGTCTTATGAATCCTGGAAGGGATCATGGGCCCATCGGGGAAGAGATCGAACATGAGATTTTCCCTTTAATTGTTGAGAGAGAGATTTAGACGATTGAATCTTTTTATTATTTACTGGGTGACTTGACTCTACCGAGAATTCAGAGTCAGAGCTTGTACTGTTTTCAAGAAGAATGAGCATTTTTTGTATCAACTCCTATTTTTCTTTTGATTTTTTAGACCCGATTTTACCTTTTGAAGAAGGCCTTGTGGTAGAGTTTGAATTTTTGGAAGAATTTGATGATTGGTTAATTTGAGGGGCTTGGTTATCAGGTTCTTTAATTTTTAAGGAGGTCATTGGAGGCTTGAGAGACTTTAAGTGGGGGTGAGATTTTGCTAACTCTTCATTTCTGAAGCGGATATATTTAATGTACTAAATTTGTCCCACCATTTTACATAATATTGTCTGGTGAGGATTTCCCCTTCATTGGCGTATTGCAACTTCAAAATCCATGAAATTTTGAATTTATTTACAATATAAATTATTGGGGGAAAAGAGGCCTCAACTGTTGAGGGTTTAAATAATTTTAAAAATAAGCTGAAATTATGCTATAATTCGATTGAGCATATTTCAAAGACAGGGCCATGGATTGACCACCATCTTGAAAACCATTTTGGTAAAATTGACTTTGAAATTTTTGTCAAAATTTAAAAACCAAGAATGAGAAAATTCACTATTTTGGTGCAAGAAAATTGTTTGCCATGCATCAATATAGTCAAAATAATTATATTATTTTTTATTTAAAATGGGTTTTAATCCTGAGAGATGGATTTTTCATTCCTCCAAAGTTATTATTCTAGACTGTTTATGGGTTTGATATTTATTCATTTTATTTCTAGGAGAATATCTCTGTAGAAACTAACGGTTTTGTCCTTGTGTCCAGGGACGAAATGAGAATCAAGAAGGTAATGGGCCTTCGGTATTTCTATTGGATTTTTAAAATGGGTGAATGAGTGTTCAATATAAAAGATATTTTTACTGAGGGTTTTCCTATGATAAGAAGAAGATTTTTTATAATTGGTGAGTGGTTGGTTGATAACCAATTGTGGGTCAAATGGTTTAGGCCTGGTAGACCCAAGAACTGTTAATTAGGTATTTTTTAGAGTAGAAGACTCATCTTTGATTTGGGCCTTAAGGGCCAATTATTGTGTGGAGGATTCTCCTTTAGTCATTTTCCCCGAGACTTGGGAGACCCCATTTTTTTGTTGCCCCTGCAAGAATTCACATGTTAAAAAGTCAGGAACTGAATTATTAATTCCTTAATAAATTCAATATCGAAATAAAAAATACTAAGTATAGACTGCCATCTAGCAAAGATCTGTTTGAAGGCTATATTTTTAACATCCTTTTCTAGAACATATTTAGCAGATTTACAATCAATTTTTAACAAAAAATTCTGATTTAACAAGTCATCTTGGAATTTATGTATGCATAATATAACAGATAAAATTTCCTTCTTAATTGTATTGTAATTAACTTTTGATTGAGACCATGTTCCAGATGTAAACCTACCAATTTATTCAGGTGATTCTAGAGAAATTTTTTGTAACAAGATACCTCCATATCCATTTTCAGAGGCATTTGTTTGGACAATTTTAAAAGAATTATTAGTAGGAATGCCAAGAAAAGGAAGTGTCTTAACATGAGTTTTATTTCTTTTGATTAAATCAGTATGGACAGCTGTCCAAGGAGGGGGATTCTTTTTAAGTCTGTAAAAAATAGGCTTACGATCAATTCTCATTTGATCGTAAAAATAAGATATGCAATTTAAAGATCCTAGAAATCTTTGCAATTGTGTTTTATCTGGAATTTCATTGGGGAATTTGTTAGCAAACTGTATTACCCTTTCAATTGGCTTGATTATAGAATGATGTATTTCAAATCCTAAGAATCTAACCTTAGATTGAAGTAATTTAATTTTGCTTGCAGAGATAACTAGACCATTTTGTTTTATTACCTAACAAATGATTCAAGGTGTCTCCAATGTTGTTCTATCATTTTGAGAAAATAAGTACATTATTAATGTAAACAATTGAGAAATCAGTAAATTGGTTAAATATTTCATTCATTATATTTTGAAATTCACTAGGAGCATTTTTAAGGCCAAAGACATTACATTCCACTCATAATGGCCAAATGGAGTTACAAATGCTAATTTATATTTATCACTTTCATTTATCTGGATTTGCCAAAATCCAGATTTCATAACAAAATTGGAGAATATCACTGCATCTGCAAGTCTATTTATTAAATCTCTTTTGTTTGGTATTGGATATCTTATCCATTCTAAAACATTATTAAGGAGCTTATAATTGATTATTAAATGAGGAACTCCTCGTTCAATTTCACTGGCCTTCTGGACATAAAAGGTCGAGCAGGACCAAGAAGATTTGCTTCTTCTAATAATATTCTTATTGAGAAGTTCTCTAATTTCCTTTTTACAGAACTCAAGCATTTCGGAATGCATCTGAATTGGCCTTGCCTTTGTTGAGATATTCTTCTCATCAAATCCCTTAATATAAGGAAGACTGACAGTATGTCGTTTTCTGTGCCAAAAAGTATTGGGAATATCAGAACATAATTCTTTACAGATTATTTGTTCGAATATTTTAATTTTGTTTTCAAGAATAAAATTGTGAAGTTGTTCTTCAATTCTATTGAATTTTAATTCATCTTGTAAAAAGAAAAATTATTTTTCTTTACAAGAAATGAGATATATTGAATTACATGTAGATTTTTCTTTTACAGTTTTTAATTTTTCATTATGAGGAAAAGAGAGAAATTTAAATTTTATAGGTTTATTCATGACATAGGTAATTATTCCATCATACTCTGTTAAAAATGGATATAGCAGAGCAATGAGTGGTGAACCTAGGATAATTTTGTCAGTCATATTTTTTATTAAGACAAATGATGTGTTAAAACATATATTGTCTTGGCAAATATGGACTGTGAGTATTTCATAATTGATATGCATACGAGTACCATTAGCAGAAGACAAAGATTCTTTTATCTTCTTAAAGTGCTTGATTGAAACTAGTCATTCTTGTAAATCTGCTCCTGAATCTACAATAGCCATTGTTGTGAAATCAAAATTTTGAATGATTATTCTAACCATTACATGCCATTTTTTTTATTTTAATGTGATTGAGGATTTGGATGAAGTGTTCATCATTGTCTTGACAGTTAATATGTTCTTCAACCTCATTATCAGAAATTAGTAATTTACTAGGCTTAATCAATTCTTGTTTGTTAATTATATTTTCTATTTTTAAAAGATTTAATTCCTCTTTTATTTCAGTGTTTGAATTCTTTAAATCTTTTATTTCAATTTTAATATCTTTAATTCTCTTTTGAAGTTCATGTAAGGTAACTTCCTTTTCTTTCCCTTTTATCCTATTGAATTTTTCAAGGGTTTGTGATAGACTTGCAGTATTATTAGACTTAATATTTTCCTTCTTTAGAACTACATTTTTAAGTCTTTCAAGATATTCTTGTTTTAATTCTGGATTTTCAATTTTACAAATTAAATCTAACAAGAAGGTTTCTTGTTCTTCATTTTTATTTAAGACATTGATTTTTTGACAACAACTATCCCTACACCCCATAGTAATGTTAGGAGAGTCACTGTCAGAATTTGATGATTCAATTTCAAAGGATTCAGGGATTTCATATTCTCCTAAATCTTCACTATTACTTTCATAGTAATCTACTGTTTCTAAGATTCTAAACAAATCTTGTTTATCTTCTTCAAAAATTTTTAATTGATTAATTTTATTCTTGACTTGACAAGTATTTGAAAGGTGACTTTTCTGACCACATTTAAAATACGTAATATTAGTTTTATCAAATTAAGATTTTTTATTAAGATTTTTATTAATAAGATTTTTTTTAGAATAATTTTTATTCCTAGAGAAGTTTTTATTCTTAGAAAAGTTTTGGTCAAAATTTTTATTCTTATGTTTGTGGTAATTTTTCCCATAGGGCTTATGAGACCTTCTAGGGTATAAATGAGAATTTTTTCTATTCTTTTGAGAAGGGGCAATAGAGGGTAGACCATATTGCTCATAAAAATTACATAACTCATATTTAGCAGTTTTGCTTACTTTTTTTATTTGTTTGTTCATTTTCATATCAACACACATTTTTAATCCTTCTTTTTGTATTATAGTAATTATTGTTCCATAGGTTAGACTATCATAGTCTATATTTCCTAGGTCGTTACTAAGGATTGTCCTTATTTTGTGGGCAAAGAGATTGAATAATCCATTAGTAAATTTTTCTTTCCAAAAAGGTTGATTACTATCATCCATTGACATCACTTTGGATAAGAATATATTCTTATACCAATTAAAATCACTTAATGTTGGACACTTAAGATTTGTTAATTGACCATGAATATGCAAAGTAATATTACTTGGAATACCAATAAAGTATTCAATTATTGTATAAAAAGGAGTGTATTTATAGCATCAGGTATAGTTTCCTGATTTTCTCCAATAATTGGGTATTCCTCAACATCAATCTTAACTACTGAAAGAATGGCAATTTTGGATTCTTGCGTGAGATGTTTTTTCCACCAGGAATGGAGCACTCCTGTGAATCCTGTGACCAGAAGATTTATTACTTCTTCATGAAGTAAATTGTGAGAGGTAATATAGCTATTACTACCATTGCCATGTGTTGTAATCTATTGAGGACTTCCTGTTCAGAAAGACCATCAATATTTCATTTATATAATTTTTCTGCAGAAACAGAAAATTGATGAACAAGAGAAGATTCAGTAATTTGAATATCAGGAGGTATGGGTTTCGTATGCCATTTTTTCTAATTTATTAATATCTAAAATATTGTTAATATTTAAAAATTCATCTATTTTGGATGATTCATAAGTTGATTCTGACTATCTGAATCAGTATTATCGTATTGGTTTATTACTTTCAGTTCTTGAGATATTTCATCAATTTCTTCAGACTTAGAATCTGAAGTACTGTTTTGTTAACTACCTTAACAGAGGAAGATGACTCAGTGAATTTATTTTTTAATTCCTGAATCATTTTATCAATTTTTTTATTAATTAGAATAATTTTTAAAGTGATCATATCTGAAAGATTTATTAAAAGTTTTTCTTTCAGGGTTTTACTAGGCCTAGGTTCATTGAGAACATCAACCTTTGTTTCAAGTTTGTCTAATTTTTTACCTATTATAATTAGACTTTGGTTAGTATAATTGAGTTGTTCAACTACTTTTTTGTTTGGTTCTTCTTCCTTTTCAATTTTGATAGGAGAAGCAGTGATTAAGAAATTTTTATGATTAATCATGATTTTCTCGGGAGGAGGATGACTAGTGGATACTACACTAGAGTCTTCCTTAACTCATTTATACTTTGAAATTACTTTGATATTTCTTTCATAAATACCTTCAGCAAGTATGACTTTTCTTTGATCCATATCATATGAATCTCTAAATCTATTACGTCTATCTAGATTGTCTGAGTCATTATTATGTTGAGTTAGACCTTCCCAATCTGGTTTATATTCTTGACTCAAGGTCCCTATATTTAGAACTAAGAGTTGAGGATTGACAGAATGAAGGTTTCCTTAGAAATCTGATCCAGTGGGTGTTTCAGTTTCATCAGATTGATCAGACTTATTATCAAAGACTGGCTGACTAACCTGAGAATTTGTGGCTATACCTTTAAGTTTTAAATTTGTAATTTCTTTAATTCTTGTTTTAAATGTTGAATCCTAAGACTTTGATCATTACTAATGTATCATCTAGAAAAGGAATTCCTAGGAGTACTAGACTGGCTATACTCCCTAATTTGCGGACTAGAAGATGATTGAAAGTTAATTTTTACAGTACCATCTATGTACTGCTGGATGTAATCTACATCTTCAATTGGTCTTTGAATTTGGATAGGTTGTCTTTCATTAGTTAAAAGCCAATTTATTGGTAAATTAATATTAGACCACCTAATAGTTTTAGGAACTCTAATATTGACATTACTTTGACTAGATTGTATCAATAGGGTTTGATTCTTTAGACTCCTATTGATGGTTTGGAAGTTCATATTTGTTTTGGTTACTTTGTAATGATTTTTAAAGATTAAAGCTAGAGGTTGGGTGCCTTCTAGGACTTGGTAACCACTAGTTTTAGTATCTAAATTTAATGATTTTAAAATATAGGGATCTGCTAAACTAACAGATAGATCATAAAAACAATCAAAATGAATTAAACCATTACAAAGTGAAGATTCAATTAATCGTAAAATACTATCATTAAAATTTATAAATCTTACATCTCGCAAGGCTAACAAGACAGAGGTATTTAGGCCTCTTCTTGTGAGTGGTTTTACTCCAATCTGGCCTAAATCAAAATGAAGGAAATTATATCCTTCTTGAATATGATGCTTTATTGCATCAGAGGAAAGTAATTGACATGTTTCATGCCCTTTTCAAGTGCATATATTTTTTCAATTGTTTTTACATGATGTTGAGGCTTGAAAGAAGCAACAAACCATGTTGATTTGTAAATATTTTTATTGAGGATTTTAGGTATATTCCATACCATATGATCTACTTGATCATCTGCTAATTCAATGTGTTCATCATTTATTATGTCAGGTATTGAGGTTATTGTTGATCTATTACTGCTAGAAGAATTACTCCTAAATAATCTACTCGTTGCTCAACTAACTAAATTATTCTTATTATTGAGAATCTCATATTGTATTTTTTGTCACTAACCTTGACGTGACTTCTACAACCTCCTATTAGGCTTCACTCTTCTCCCTTTTGCCTCTACAATCACCATACCCTCAGGATTTACGTATCTAAGAGGTCTTACCTAGCTCCCTGAAGCTAACCAAATAGAAACTGATACGTCAGCCTCTAATAGACAGATTCACAGATTAGGCAAACAAATAATACAGACAAATAATCAATTATAAGAATAACCAGCCACTTGGGCGGAGAGTAAGATTAGATATAAGCAATTATTCATGTAAGCAAATGAGCAAACAATAATATCAATAACCAGCCATAATAGGCGGCAAACAGTTTAAATTATGCAGAAATAGAAGTAGAAAATGTTAATGAATAATATTATCCTCACCAGGTCACGCTCTAATACCAAAAGACGTGAAATTAACAGTAATTTAGAGAGGTGGTACTAAGAAGCAAGAAGATAAATAGTTAAAACTGTATTAATAAACAGTAATTACAAAAATCCTCATGGTTTTTATCCATTCCAAAACATCGTTAAGGGGTTTGTAATTGATTACAAAATGAAGATTTCTTTGTTCAAAGATTTGATCTTGAAGAATAGTATCTTGAAGTTGTTCCTTAATCCTTTTGGAAAAAATAGAAAAAGAAAGAAATTTGAATTTAACAGGTTCATCCATAGAAAAAGTAATTATCCCATCATACTCTATTGTAAAAGGATACAACAAAGTAATGTATGGTAAAATTATAATTGTTTTATCAGTCATATTTTTTACTAAGATAAACGATGTTTTAAAACATACATTGTCTTGACAAATATGCAATTATTTAATTTAAAATTTGAGTTTTCATATTTGATGTGTATGAGTACCATTGGCAGAAAATAAAGATTTTTTTGTATTCTTGAAGTAATTGGGAGGAGCTAGTCATTTCTGCATACAATTTAAATCTATTTTTGAATCAACAAGAGTCATTGTTGTGAAATCAAAATCTTGAATTATTATTCTGACCATTATGCAATTATTTAATTTAAAATTAACTTATCTGATCACACCTATCAACTTATGTGTATTAAATGTTTATGATAAACGGTAAGTTAATAAAGATCTTAATCCACATCGGCCATGTCTTATATAATCTAATTATATAAACTACATTTACTAAGATGTTTTACCACATCAGTGATCCAGATTTAGAACACATGCATTCAAAATGCTTAGTGAACCGTACTAGCAACCATTCATTAAAGATTTCTTACTTTAATATATTGCGGACTATTTTATTCATTATCTATTATCTTAATCCTCTCGTACTTATACAAGATCATACTCTCAATAATGAATATGTAATTTTCATATATTTATGCAAATTATTCAATAATAATTCAAAAGAACAATTATAAGAAAAATAATAATATTATTTATTTGAAATAATATGCCATTACACATACTTTGAATGCACTATGCCCAATAATCTTCCACTTGTCCTAAAGTAAATGTGGCATCTCGCGCAACCCCATATTTCGCACATGACCCTCAAACGACTTCGCAAGAAGTGTCATGGTAAAGGGATCAGCCAAGTTCTGATCTGACGCTATCTTCATAATTGCACATCCCCTCGATGCATGATCTTCCTTATAAGATGGTATTTCTCCTTAATGTGCTTGCCCCTCTTTTGAATCACTGGTTCTTTGGAATTAGCTACCGCCCGCTATTGTCATAGTACAGGATTAGTGGCTTTATCCTAAGGGTGTTCAAAAATCGTTCAGACCGTATAATCCGATTCGGACCAAATCGAAGTTGGTCGGTATGGACGGTTTTCCCTCATATGGATGGTTCGGTCCTCATTTTAGAAAAGATCAAACTTTTGGTTCGGTCCAAAATTTCAGCCAATTTTGGACCGGACCGACCGAACATGTATATATATTATATTTTTTTAGGTTACACGAAAGTTACAAAACATAAAACACCAATCCGAGCGTGCCCCATTCTTCTTCATCCAATCTCCCTCCAAGATGAATGGGGAAAGTCGATATTGCTATTCAATATTTTCAGAGTTTGCAGAATTGAATCAATTGCTTACCCTAAATAGAGAAATAGACGACCCTCTCGCCTTCCAGTCTCCCTCTACCAACAGTCTCTCTACCTCTCGCCTGAAGAAGAAACTGACTGTGATCACCCGATCTTGCCTCGGCATCTCCAACCCCTCGACCATGAATACCCAGTCTAGATCTGCAATATTGTTCTATATTTTTCTCTATTTTTCCATTTTATGTCTATTTTTCCATTATTTGGATCTTTTCCATTTCTGCGTAGTTTTATGTTTATGCTCTATATTCTAGATCTATATTTTCCATATCTGCAATATTTGTTTTATGGGAATGTATTTTTGGATTATTCTTTTGCACGAATTATTCTAGATCACCAATACTATAACCTGCACTACTAATATTATTGACCTTTTACAGATCTGTGATTCTACAATACTAGAATCTACAATACATTGACCTTTTGGATATAATTTAGGATTATTCTAGGTCTGCAAAACTGTTCTATGGGATTTAATCTGATATAATTTGGTTTTAGATGTTTACGAAATTCTTGTCCAACTAGAGTTTATTGAGAAAATTTCTTAAAGAAGATATTTATTGTAAAATATGTATTTAGACCGTATAACCCGACCAGACCGACTGTTGAAGTATGGACTAGTCGGTTCAAATTTTTTATACTGTTTTTCTCAGTTCAATCCTCCATATAAGAGGACCATTACTTTCAGTCCGGTCTTGTTTTCCTCCAAAATTTTGATTAGACTGATCGTTGAACACCCTAGCTTATCTGTATCTGGAATGACTTCCAGATCAGTTTAGAACTTTCTGAATCATACCGCTTCTTTCACAGCTTCATAAGACGTTATATATTTGGCTTCCATAGTGGAATCTGTAATACTGGATTGTTTAATACTTTTTTCAGACTATAGCTCCTCCACCTTGGGTGAAGACTGATCCATACGGCGACATTCAACTGTCTCTATCTGAAACCAAAATCAATATATCCAGTAGGGGTTTAGGTCTCTACCTCCATAAACAAGCATATAATTTCTTGTTCTCCGGAGATATTTGAGAATGTGCTTTACTGCAAGCCAATGTTCTAAACTAGGATTTGATTAATAACGACTAACAATTCCTACTACATAACAGATGTATGGTATCGTACACAACATGACATAATGAGACTCCCAACAACTGAAGCATAAGAAACTTTTCTCATATCCTCTTCCTCCTGAAGTGTCCTAAAACACTACTCATTGGAAAGGACAATTCCATGTATGGTTGGTAGTTGATCTTTCTTGAAATTTTTCATAGAGAATACTTCTAGCACCTTATCAATATAAGATATCTAAGAAAGTGCCAAGAGTTTGTCCTTTCTATCTCTTAGGATTTGGATGCCCAGAACATAGCGTTAAGAATGAATTATAATACTCAATAATACTAATAACATAAATTGAATTGAAAATCAAAATTTATGAACAATCAAGGTTTGGCTACGCCGTAGCCCTAGATAATAAATTTAGAACATACTATAATAAGAAAACATCCTAATAATATTGATGAACATGGAGGAAAAGAGAAGAAAAAATTATATTTGAGAATGAATTGAAGTTGAGATCCATCTCCCGGTTCGATCCGTCTTCGTTTCCTTTCCGAAAAGCCTTTTTCCTTTGCCTCTCATGTCCAAAGGTCCCCAAAAAGACCTCAAATATTCTATTTATACACTAGGGTTTGATAATGATAAAATAGGAGAGAAAATTATGAAAAAAAATAAAACTTAATTGTGCCAGCGTCGTGACGCTCGTTGTTGTATCGTCTAACATCGCGACGCTGGCTTTCAGCCCAAGTTCATTCTTTTCTCAATTTATCTGCATTTTTTCCTTCCAATTTTTTTTAAAATCAATCCAAATTCACTAGAATATCTTACCTACAAAAAAATTAAACAAATATAAATAAAACAATAAATCTAAAGAGAACCAACAAAATTAAAGTTAAAATTAACTAAAATATGAGTGTGAAATACACTCATAAAATACCCACAAACTTAACTTTTTGCTACCTCTCGAGCAAAACACAACAAAAAATCGAACACAAAAATATTAAACTCTAATTCACCAAAACTACGGATCAAGTGACGAAATGTTTCGACTAACTAAACATGCCTCAGAGATTTCAAAATAAAGATAACCCATAAAATGATCATGTAGAATTTCAACCCAAACACCAACTTTACACTTTGTAAAATCTCAAGTGCGTGCGTGTCACCTTAAGTCATCCAACTTCTTTATCTCAAATGAGCTTATGAAACCAAGTATTACAAAAGCAGATCCATTAATATGTAAATAGATTAGAAATCTCCATATGCCAATTTTTCATGACACTCTCCACTAATGTAGGCAAACCAAAACACTTTGGATCATCAAGACTTCTGTAGACTTGTAATGTATAGCTAGGATTTAGAGTAGGATAAATGATATTATTTCGGCTCAATCTTTATCCATAGTCACACATGCATTCTAGGAATCAACGAGCTTAACTCAACTTTTCTTGTAACAACCCCAAACTTGTCATTCTACCTCTTGAATTATCAACCATGCTCAAGCAATCTCCTTCTTTTTTTCCTTTTTTTTCGGAATTTGATTTCCTTAAACTTCTCTTTTCCTTAACAAGCTTTCAACTAATAGTTCCTAAACCAGCTGGTCTTAGGGTATTAGTTGTTAAGACACCCGTTCGAGCTTAGTCACTCAAGTCTAAAAGGCTGCAAAATCAAACTTGTTGACAATTTTTTTATATCGAAACTCCTCCCATGCACCTAGATTGTCATAGCTCCAAGTATATTCCTAGAACATCCAAATACTATGAGTAAAAATGGTACTAGGAAAAACTTTTTATAAGGTTGGAAAATTGGTCATGGGTGATAAAACAATGGCTATTTAGGCTCAACAAGGATGACTAGGGAAATAATTATGCACAGGTTAGCTTGAAAAGCTCAAACGGTCCAAAGATGGCCTAAATCTTGTCCTAAGTATAATGTAGCCTATAATTTTACCTCAAGTAACAATCAAACTAGTTCTAGAGTTCTTATAATATCATTTTGATTCTTTAAGTCACATAAACCTCCTCTAAAGCATAAAGATAATCAAACGCTCAAGGCTAAGTGCTCAATATGTCAGGATTCTCTAGTGAAATACAAATCAACAATTGGTTCTAGCACATATTGATATACAAATTCATCATTTTAGAAAAATTATTAATAAATCAAAACTAATCTCATCATAGGTGTTATCTACTAAAAATGCCAAATTTTTAATTTTAACCACAACCAACACTCCCAAACTTAAAATTTTCATTTTCCTCAAAACAATGTAAAAGAGTATGTAAAGAGGACTCCTCTAAATAAGGATAAGCTTTCATCCTTGTCATTCTCTGCATTGTTCGTTGTCTCCAATAGGAATCTCAGCAGCTTGCAACTCCTTCATAAGCTCAAGAAGTGAGTACCTTAACTTATTCATCGAATAATTAAGTTTGAAGTTCTCAAAAGTATCAGGTAGAGTCTCAATGATCATATCAATGGGTCTCCCCATCTACTTTAGCACCCATGATATCCATCCCATTCAGATAACTAATGATTAGACATATGTTCTTTGACAGGAGTTCTAGGGTTCATCCTACAGTTCATAAAGTTGCACACAACTGCCTTTTTGGCTTGACGACCCTGATCTCCGAACATTTTGGTGATGTTCAACATCATATCAGAAGTAGTTTCCATGTTTTGATGTTGTTGCTGCAACACATTACTAATAGAAGCCAAGATGTAACACTTGGAGATCTCATCAGAACGCAACCAAAAAGCATAAACATCATTTTCCTCTTGAGTTGATTCAACAATAGACTCAACGGGACAAGGGGTGGTGAGTACGAACCTTTTCTTTTCGACCGTCAGCACGATATCAATATTAAGTTTCCAATCCACGTAATTTTCACCAGTTAATTTGTTACTATTTAAGATAGTTGAGAGATGGGATATCGACATGATTACTGAAAAGAATAAATAAAGTGGTGTCAATAGATACTCAATCATTTTGGAAAGTATGGTGCATGATGCAACTACTTAAATATATAAAAATCCAATAAAAATATTTCTTCCGTGATGTTATGATCAACAATGATAGCTTGTCTCATCTAAAGACAATGGCCAAGCTATCCCTTATCGTATCGAGACTCCTCTCATTTGGTTAACGCTTCTCAAGATGTCTCTACATTTAGCTTAACCAATTACCAATGATTTTGGCCACCTTAGCCCCATTGACTAGCCCCTATGAGGGATTCCAATGTGCTTCAGTCTATGTGTTCAACCAACGCATCGACTTTAAATGTTGTTATATATGAACTGTATGAACTAACAGTTCGTCTAGAGATGGTCTTGCCTCACTACTTCCTTTATAAGTCTTAGCTTCTCAGGTAACTTGATAACTCAAAGCGACACGACTCTCAAGTTTCTCCCACTGGAGAAAGGACCACGAGGGTGGCTCTAAACTATTCCTCGCGGCATGACCATGTTTCCGTTGGGGTCTTTTAGAACATTTCAATGTAAATAACCCTCCCACTTAGTTTTTGGAAAAATAGATTTTTGGTTGTTTTTAAAAAACATAACTCTTTATTAATTTGGAAAACATGTTTTGAAAAATTACAAACTTTTTATAAGTTTAAATCCCAATTTAAAATTATCTCTTATAAGATTCGCATTGTAATTATCTCTTATAAGATTGGCTCATTTCTGAACTAGTCTTCATGATGTCTGTAATTTGCTCTTTCATCTTCATGAGATCTCACCACCTTGTAACTCTTTATAAAAGTCCAGTCTCACTTTAAAATTCAATTTTCAATTTAACAATTTTTACTTTGATAAAGTAAATTAATCAATTGATTTATTTTCAAAAACAATTTAACCAGAAATTTCAATTAATTAGTGTTAAAAAATTTACCAAATTAAATTAAAAATAATTTTAAGGACTGAATTGGTTTTGGAATCAAATTCCTAAACCCAACAAATTATTTTGGCCCAGCAACCTTTTCTAGCCCAATGCCTCAATAGGCTTAGTAGGTCCATGCTAGCCCAATGCCTCAATATGGCCTTTGTGCACAATAGGATTTCCAAAACCCTATGGTTATCTAAATCCATAAGTTTCTAAAAACCCTAGGTTTCTAAAAACCCCAAGTTTCTAAAACTCCAATTAGGTAACCAACTGTGCAAGGCTTAGCAGCGGACGACAAGAGATGCGGCACGGTAGCGAGCGGCGACAACAGTGGCGGCGGTGGCGACCACAAGAACGGCAGCGGCGACGATGACAGTTTTGACGATGACTTTTCGAGGCGGCGACATATTACATGGAATTTAAAATTATAAATTTTGCAATAAAATAAATTACATAAAATCTTAAGCCTTAATTTTGGCGTACGTCAATTCTAAAATTGAAAAATAAAGCGCCTAGAACCAATAGTTAGGGATCCAATCACATAACACATTCAAAATAATTTTGAATCTACCATACACAATTATATGCCAATATCATGATATTCAATGAGATTGGATCTACCATACGCTGGCCCTCCTACCCAGTTTCATTCTTTTTGTGATTTTTCCAAAATTTTGACTTCCAAATCTTTCCAAATGCAACTGAATATCAAACCTACATGTTAGAAACAAAAATATACATAAATCAATCAATCAATCTAAAAGAACTAACAAAAATAATGTTAAGATTATCTAAAATATGAGTGTAAAATACACTCATCAAATACCCTCGAACTTAACTTTTTGCTAGTCCTTGAGCAAAACAAAACAAAACAAAAAAAATCAAACAAGAAAAACAATAAACATTAATTCTGAAAAGCTAATGAAAGAGTGACGTAGTGTTTTTTACTAACGAAACTTGCCTCAAGTATTCCAAAATAGCGATAACCCAAGAAAAACTTCTGAATTATGATCGTGTAAAACTTTAACACAATTACCAACTTACATTACAACTTGAAAAGTCCTGAGTGTGTGTGCGTGTGTGTCACCTTAAGTCGTCCAATCTCTTAAACCCATATGAGTTTATGCAATCAAATCTTGTAAAAGCGGATCTAATAATCTATAAATAGATTAGAACTCCATAACCAATTTTTCATGCCACTATCCACTAATGTAGGCAAACCACATCACTTAGGATCATTAGGACTTTCATAGACTTGTAATGTATGGCTAGGGTTTAGGGTAGGATAAAAGATATTATTTTGGTTCAATCTTTACCCATAGTCACACATGTATTCTAAGAATCCACGAGCTTAACTCAACTTATCTTGTAACACCCATAAACTTGTCATTTCATCTCTTGAATAATCAATCATGCTTAACCATTCTCTCTTTTTTTTTTAATTTGATTTCCTTAAGCATCTCTTTTCCTTATGAGCTTTCAGCTTATAACTCCTAAACCAGTTGGTCTTAGGGTATTAGGTTTTAAGACACCCCTTCGAGCTTAGTCACTCAAGTCCAAGAGGCTACGAAATCAAATTTATTCACCATTTTTTATATCGAAACTCTTCTTATCCACCCAGATTATCATAACACCAAGTATTTTCCCATAATATTCAAATACTTTGAGTAAAAAGGGGTACTAGGAAAACTTTTTATAAGATCGTGAAATTGCCATAGGTGATAAAAATACTTATTTAGGCTCAACAGGAATGACTAGGAAAATAATTCTGCACAGGTTGACTTAAAAAGCGCAAACGGTCCAAAAATGGTCTAAATCATGTCCTAAGTAAAGTGTAGCCTAGAATTTCATCTCGAACAACAATCAAATTGGTTCCATAGTTCTTATGAGATCATAATGATATCTTAAGTCACACAAACATTCTTTAAGGAAAAAAAAGATAATCAAACGCTCAAGACTAGATGCTCAATATGTCAGGATTCTCTAACGTAATGAAAATCAATACTTGGTTCAGACACACACTGATACAAAAATTCAACATCTTTTCCGAAGCTATTAATAATTTAAAACCAATCTCATCGTAGGTGTTGATGTTGTCAATAATAGAACACCAAAAAAATAAAATTTAAATTAAAGCCACCACCCCCAAACTAAAAACTTTCATTATCCTCAACGAAAAGAAAATATGTAAAAGGAGTAAGTAGAGAGGACTTTCCTGAATAATGATGAGCTATCATCCTCGTCAGTCTCTACATTGTTCTTGTTATCTCCAACTGAGAGGAAAGTGTTGCATGAGCCAAATTCGTCCATAGTGCTTTTATAAAAACCCGAAGGAGAACAAAAATAAAATAAGCAAAAGAAAATAAAAAAAACCTAAAAAAATGAAATAGCTGAAATATAATTGGGTTGTCACTCGGTAGCGCTTGCTTTAATATCTTCAGCCAGACATTATGATTATCCAGGCTTCACCCGTTGTCCACTGACTTTAGAATTTCCTTTGTGTCAGAAATTAACCAGCCTAAGACCATTTGTTGCTCTCTCAAAACCCTCAGCAGCTTGTCTTCTTGTTCACCATTTAACGAAGCAGAGATAATGACAGGCAAAGTGGATGCTTCTCCCATAAAGATGCACTGAAGGTGGAGGTTTAACACTGATGGTTTTTCAATAAATGGTAGCTGTCTAGGTTTACCTTCTCCAAATTCTGCACTATCCACCTGCAAACAACTATTCATATCATTTGGGTGTTTGATTGCTTTGAAGACATTAAAAATTACCTGATCATCTTACATTCTCAGAATAAGTTTCCCTTTTTACACATTAGTCAAAGTTCTTCTCGTAGCTGAAAATGGTCTACCAAAAATAATTGGAATTTCTTGGTTTTCCTCCATGTCAAGAACAATAAAATAAGCTTGGAAGATAAATTTATCCACCTTTTCCAAAACATCCTCAATAATCCTCAATGGATATCTGATAGACCGATCAGCTAATTGTAAGGATACCGTCGTGGGCTTAGTTTCACCAAGACCTAGCTTCTTGTAAACTGAATACGACATCAAATTGATACCAGCCCCAAGATCACATAAATCCTTTTCAAAATATAAATTCCCCAGCAACAATGCCAAAAACTTGTTACATTATTATATAGTGCAAGTGTACACTATCGCCGTCAAGTAATAAATTTTTATAAAAATAGAGTATCGTCCACAAGATTGATTAATATTAATAATTAAAATTAACTAAACATTAATTCTAATTGAGAATGACAAAAAGTTAGGATTTTTAAATAAACTAAAACGATAAATATTTGATAAAGATAAAATTTGAATAGTTAAAAGCTCTAGAGTTTTCGACTTCACTAAACCAAACATGCTCTAAATTTCAATTCTCAATCAATTAACGTTTATTCAGAACATTGATAGTGAATTTTTCTAATATAATTATCAATCTTTCTCAAGTATCGATAATAATGAATCAAAAATATGAATCATACATCTCTGTCAAGATTCAATATAATGAAACTCATTAAGCATAAGAAATTATAGTTGCTACACTAGATTCATAATTATCTCTAACTTATGAAATTCTAATGGTGTTATAAACAAAGAGCAAATTCAATCATCACTTCTGAGTCTCAGAATTAAATCCAAAATCATGCAATAGTTGGCCACACAATCACAAGCATTCAGAATGAATTATAACTCTCAGTAATACTGAACAAACATTGATTAAATTAAAAATCACAATTTATGAACAATCATGGTTTGGTTACGTCATAGCCCTGGATAAGAATTTTAGAACATATTAGAATAAGAGGATATCCTAATAATATTCATGAGCATAGAGGAAAGTAGAATAAAAAACTAGATTTGAGGATGAATTGAAGTTGAGATTCGTCTCTCAGTTGGATTCGTCTTCGTTTCCTCTCTAAAAAGCTTTTGGATTCATCTTCGTTTTCTCTCTAAAAAGCTTTCTCTTCTACCTCTCACGTCCAAAAAGTCAACAAAAGCTCTTTATACACTAGGGTTAGATAAGGATGAAATAGGAGAGAAAAATGTGAAAATTTTTATTGCACCAGTGTCATGGCGTTGACGTTCTGCCTATATGTCGTGCCAGCATCGTGATGCTGAGAAGTCAGGGCCGCGATGCTGGCGTTCTATACTACCAGCGTGGTGACGTTGGCCCTTTTGTCCAGTTCTGTTCTCTTTACGATTTTTCCAAAATTTTGACTTCAAAATCTTTCTAAATCAATCCAAATGCAGTTGAATATCAAACCTACAAGATAAAAACAAAAATATCCATAAATCAATCAATAAATCTAAAAGAACTAACAAGAATAAGGTTAAAATATGAGGTGTAAAATACACTCATCAAGTCTTGCTGATTCTTTGTATAATGTTTATTCTGATAAGAAAACAACAAAGGAGCTATGAGAATCTCTTGAACGAAAGTACAAGACTGAGGATGCAGGTGCTAAGAAATTTATCGTCGTCGGCTTTCTAGAGTTTAAAATGGGGGATTCTAAAATGGTAATAAGTTAAGTGCAAGAACTTCAAATTATCCTACACGAGATTCATGCTGAGGGAATGATGCCGAGTGAATCATTTTAAGTGGTTTGTATTATTGAGAAATTGCCTCATGGATGGAAGGATTTCAAGAATTATCTCGAGCACAAACGAAAGGAAATGAGCATTGAGGATCTTATTATTCAACTTCAAATCAAAGAAGATAATAGGCTATCCAAAAGAAGAGGTCAAACCCTGTTGATACAGTAAAGGCTAATATTGTGGAGCATGGTCAAGGTTTTAAAACCAAGAAGACCAGCAACAAAGGAAATGGTCCAAACAAGCTAGGACCTAAAGGAGGGGTTTCTAAGAAACTAAAGTTCCAAGCCAAGTGCTACAATGTGACAAGTTGGGTCACAAATCTTCTGAGTGTAGAATGCCTAAGAGAAACAAGGAGGCTAGTGTGATTGACAACATTGCTCGATGTGTTTATGATATTAACCTCTCACCAGTGGTTTCTGAGGTCAACTTGGTGGATTGACACTAGAGCTACTCGTCTTGTGTGTTCTGACTGTGGGATGTTCTCTACCTTTATAGCCGTCGAGTATGGAGAGAAGTTATTTATGAGAAACTCGGCCACCTATGAGATCAAAGGCCAATGAAAAGTGGTGTTGGAGATGACTTTTGGGAAGGAATTGACTCTGAACAATGTCTTGTATGTACATGAAATCCAGAAAAACCTTGTGTTTGGTTCATTGGTGAATAAACATGGATTTCATATGGTATTTGAGTCAAACAAAATTATTTTATCTAAGAGCGGAATGTATGTTGGTAAGGGTTATATGAGTGATGGAATGTTCAAACTCAATGCAATGACTTTAGTTAAACTCAATATTAATAAAGCTAGTTCTTTTGCTTGAGTCTTCCAATTTAGGGCTTGGTCGACTCGATCATGTTAATTATGATACTTTGCGTAAATTACTTAGCTTGGATCATATACCAACATTTCACATTATTCCATTCTCAAGTGTGGAATTTGTGTAGATGTAAAATTAACAAGGTCTTCATTCCAAAAAATTGAAAGAAATATCGAATCACTTGATTTAATTCAGAGTGATATATGTGATTTAAAATTTTTACAAACAAAATGTGTTAATAAGTATGTTATTACTTTTGTTGATGATATCACAAAATACTATTATGTATACTTGCTAAAGAGCAAGGATGAAGCTGTAGAGAAATATATTCTCTATAAAAATGAAGTTGAGAATCACTCAATAAGAAAATTAAGGTGCTAAGAAGTGATATGGGTGGTGAATCTGAATCGCCATGTGTTGAGATTTGTGTTCAACTTTGGATTATACATGAAACCACAACACCTTATTCACCTCAATCTAATGGTGTTGCTGAGCGTAAAACCCGTACACTGAAAGAAATGATGAATGCATTGTTGATCAGTTCTGGATTACCTCAGAACATGTGGGAGAAGCCTTTTTTACGGCTCACTATCTTTTGAATAAGATACTGAAAAAGAAAGAGGATAAGACCCCATATGAGTTATGGAAATGTAGAAAACCTTCATACAAATACTTATGAATGTCAGGATGACTCGCTAAGGTGATGGTACCTACACCCAAAAAGGTAAAAATATGACATAAAACTGTTGATTGCATTTTTATTGATTATGCAAATGGCAGTAGTGCATATCGGTTCCTTATGTAGGAATCTAGCAATCCTGAGATTCACAAGAATACGATAACGAAGTTTAGGAATGCATCATTCTTTGAACATGTATTTCCTTACAAATCTAAGGAAGAGCCAAGCTCTTCAAAAAGACTTCTTGAGACTATTGATGAAGAAGATAGTCTGGAGCAAGATGGAGAAGTTGAGATAGAATCTAGAAGAAGTAAAAGAGTTAGGACAGAAAAATCTTTTGGTCCTGATTTTCTGACTTATATGATTGAAAGTGAACTAAGAACTTTCAATGAAGGTGTGAACTCCAACGAATGTCCTTTTTGGAAAGAGGTCATTAAGAGTGAACTTGATTCAATTTTTCTAAATCATAGTTGAGAATTAGTGGATCTTCCACCTGGTTGTAAACATTTGGATTCCAAGTGGATTTTCAAACGAAAAATGAAATCGGATGGATCAATTGATAAATACAAGACTAGGCTTGCAATTAAAGGCTACAAATAGAAGGAATGTCTTGATTATTTTGATACATATTCTCCAGTGTCGAGAATAAACTCTATTAGGATGATACTTGCAATCACAGCTTTACGAAATCTTGAAGTACATCAAATGGATGTGAAAATAACCTTTCTAAATGGAGATTTAGAGGAAGAAATCTACATGCAATAACCAGAAGGGTTTTTCACTTCTGGGCAAGGAAAGAAAGTCTATAAATTAGTCAAATCATTGTATGGTTTGAAATAAACACCAAAACTATGGCATGAGAAATTTGACAGTCACATGATGTCAATTGGATTCAAAATCAATGAATGTGATAAATGTATCGATGTTAAAGATACAGAGAATGGATATGTCGTTGTGTGTTTGTATGTTGATGATATACTTATCGTTGGGAGCAATGATAAGATGATCAAATTTATGAAAGATATGTTAAAATCTAGATTTTATATGAAAGACATGGGACTTGCAGATGTTATATTGGGAATAAATTTTAAAAGAACATAAGATGGACTTATTTTAAGTCACTCTCATTAAGTAGATTCTATTCTTGAAAATTTTAGCAAAGATGACACTGGTGAATCAAAAACATTAATGGACACAAGTGTACATTTGTCCAAGAATAAAGGTGAGAGTATCTTTCAAGTAGAATACTCTAGAGACTACTCTAGAGTGATAGGTAGTCTAATGTACTTGATGCGTTGTACAAGACCTGATATAGCCTAAACAGTGAGTAAACTAAGTAGATTCACGAGTAATCTCGGAGCTGAACATTGGAAAGCCATTATAAGAAAACTAAGGTACCTACGATATACTCAGAGTTATGGACTACACTATTCAAGATATCTAGCGGTCCTAGAAGAATATACTGATGCAAATTGAATATCTGATAAGAAAGATACGAAGTCAACTAGTGGGTATGTTTTCACATTAGGAGGAGCTGTCATAGCATAGAAATCCTCAAAACAGACAGTTATAGCTAGATCCATTATTGAATCCGAGCTTATAGGTTTAGACAAATGCGGGGAGGATACTGAGTGGCTACATCACTTCCTAGAGGATATTCCTAGACGGACAAAGCCTGTGCCACCAATATGCAAACATTGTGATAGTCAAAGTGTTATTGGAAGAGCATAAAGTAATGTGTATAATGGTAAGTCTAGACACATTCGTCGGAGACATGATACTATTAAACAACAACTCTTGACATGGGTTATCACTCTTGACTATGTGAAATCAAAGGATAACATTGCGGATCCATTAACCAAAGGGTTAAATCAAGAGTTAGTTGAAAAGTCATCGATGAGAATGAGACTAAAGTCCATGTAANAGGATACTGAGTGGCTACATCACTTCCTAGAGGATATTCCTAGACGGACAAAGCCTGTGCCACCAATATGCAAACATTGTGATAGTCAAAGTGTTATTGGAAGAGCATAAAGTAATGTGTATAATGGTAAGTCTAGACACATTCGTCGGAGACATGATACTATTAAACAACAACTCTTGACATGGCTTATCACTCTTGACTATGTGAAGTCAAAGGATAACATTGCGAATCCATTAACCAAAGGGTTAAATTGAGAGTTAGTTGAAAAGTCATCGATGAGAATGAGACTAAAGTTCATGTAAAAATAAGTTAATACAAAGGAAACCCAACCTAGTTGATTGGAGGTCCCAAGATCTAAGTTCAAAGGGACAACCTAACTGTATAAACTTAGTTGGATCACTATGGGGGTTTTCCCTATCCATTCCTATGATGAAAACAACGATATCCATTGAAGATTAGGTTAAGCTGAGGTTTTAATGATTCTTATGCATTGGAAACTGTGAGACCCGAGCTGAATAATGCGAGTTTACTCTTAAATTAATATATCACCTATGTGAGAGTGAAGTGGGGCCGCTTCTATAGGAATTGTAAGGGCATAATTTTTCAAAAACTCTTGTAGAACCAGGAGGATGTTCATGGCCAAAACAAACATAATCATGAGAATTAAGCTGTGTCAGGGATGACTCCCGTATGTAGTATGTCATCGTTTACATAAAAGGTCAAAAAGTTCAAAGACATTGTGATTACTGGTCAGCAAGTTACATAAAAACATTCTTATACAAAGGAAGGTTCAAAGGGTAAAACCTACCTATCATATGCAGGTTTCGAAACATAGAATTCTATCACCATGTCTGTCGAGTCATTGGTCGTCAATTTTCATTAATGTGGGGAATTGTTGGAAAAATAGGTATTTGTACACCATTTTTGTAGATCAATTTTGGATAAATTTTTAGGTGGGACCCACTACGTAAAAGTATAAGGTCTTCAGATATTTGAATTTTTCTCCGCGAGTACATCAAAATTGACTATTAATTTGTCAAAATTGGCTCTGTGATGAATGAGAGATTATCTCCAGAAGTAAACTAAATGAAAATGAAAAAATAAGTGAAAATTATAGAAATCTCGCATTGGAAAGAGAGAAAATGTTGGAATGGTATATATTGAGATGCTAGTATCAATAGTGGTAACTTGATAAGGCTAGAGGTTCTCTCTATATGGAATACCTCTAAGTAATAAATTTCTATTGTGTACGTTTACACTATCGACGTTAAGTAATAAATTCTATGAAATAGAGTATCATTCACATAATTGATTGATATTAATTATTGAAATTAACTAAATCCTAATTTTAATTGAGAATAACGAAAAGCTGGGAGTTTTAATTGAACTAAAATTCTAATTAAAATAAAATGATGAAGATAAATAATTCAAAATTTGAATAGTTAAAAGCTCTAGGATTTTCGATTTCACCAAACTAAACATGCTCAAAATTTCAAATCTCAATTGATCAATGTTTATCAAATTATTGACAACGAATTTCTCTAATGTAATTATCAATCTTTCTCAAGCATCGATAACAATGCATCAAGTATACTAATCTCACATCTCTATCAAGATTAAATATAATCAAACTGATTAAGATCTTAAATATTCTATTTATACACTAGGGTTGGATAAGGACAAAATAGGAGAGAAAAATCATGAAAAAAAAAAGATTAAAACGTCATAGCGTGAGCGTCGTGACGGTGGGAGCCAGCTTCACTGGCTTGCTATCATCAAGCATCGCAATGCTGGATTTCTGCCAGGTCCGTTCTTTTCTCGATTCTCGATTCATCCGCATTTTTTCCTTCCAAATCTTTCCAAATCATTCCAAATAATTCCAAATCAATCCAAATGCACTAGAATATCTTACCTACAAAATAGAAGTAAAACAAACATAAATAAAACAATAAATCTAAAAGAACCAAAAAAATTAAAACTAAGATTAACTAAAATATAAGTGTGAAATACACTCATCACAACCTTCTCACTATGACATTACGACAGGGTTTACTGAACGTGCATAATGGTTTCTATTGTTTGTCGTTTAATAGTTAATGATGAAGATGGTATGATTGGTAGAGATCAAGGCTCATGCGTGGCAGAAGCATGTGCGCGTGGCCCTTTTAAAATTTAAACTTTTTATCGAAAAAACAAGCGCAACCCCAGGATAACCAAAACAAAACTTTTATTGAAAACACTTTTCAATAGGATCCATTATATATTTATATATTAAATTTAAGACATACATGGATATGGATCATATACCTCTTGTAATCTATATCAAGCGTCCTAGAAAACCAACGATCCTTCTTTCCCACGAACAAAGACTTTGAGATCCACACCAAGATCTTCCAAGACAATCCTCAAACGCACTACGACGTGTTTGAGCACGTAGAATAATTCAAAGACACTTTTTCTGTCTCTAGATATACTCGACACATGAGATCTAGAGATTTACTAAGAGTGATTAATTAATTTAGTGAGACAATCATCTGAGAGAATACGATGATTATTCTTTTAGAGTTTTTGATTAACTTTTAATCATAGAGAAAGTTCACCCTAATAGCAACTGTGTTCTCAACACTCAGATCAACAGTTCTTAACCGATTTAACACTGAGGCCATTAGAATAATATCTATATATAATTTTTAGGCTCATTATATTTTAGGGATAAATTGAAAATAATATTTAATTTCAAAATTACCATTGCAGTGGGATCCACTGTAATATGTGCACAATTGTAGTGCCACACGGCACTACAGTTGACGTGATCTATCAGAGTGCCACACGGCACTGTGTGTCACGGCAGTACTATAATGTCCTGTGACACAATAATATTACACGTCCACTAGTGTAGTGCCACGTGGCACTACACTAGTTCATGTCAATCTATGATTCTCAATCAGTAATTGACACATGGCAATTAGTGTGAATTAAATATATATTTTAATCAGATAAATATCTACATATCAGTTAATTTAAAATTAGTTTATTTGATCATCTCTATCAACTAGCTTATCTGTTAGTTCACAAATAACAAATTTAGTTGATTTAATTAATATGTAATAATATTAGATATTTTGTCTCACTTATCGATAATTAAAAAATTAATATATATAATTATTTATATATAATTTTCGAAATTAATATAAAAAATTTAATGAACTAATTTTTAATTAATTAATCACATATAATTATCTCATAATTACATACTTGGCCTAGATTAAAACTCTTTTTGCAAGCCAGTCATTTTCTCATGTCTCAAAATATTCACACCCTGGATTGCATAGTACAGAGGTGACTTGGGGACCTTGAAACTATAATCTTATGCTCCATAAAACTAAATTATTAATTAAACTCTTTAATTAAATAATCTTATTTATTAATTATATTATTACTCCACTATAAATATGGAATTGCACTTTTAGAGATTATAAGAGTTCATGACTACTCAGGATTCAAATTAATCTACATATGATCATCAGATTGACGTGTATTAAATATTTATGATAAACAACAAGTTAATAAAAATATTAATTCACATCGTTCATGTCATATATAATCTTATTATCTAAACTATCTTCACTAAGATGTCTATCCACCTCTATGATCTGGATCTAGATCACACCCATTCATAATACTTAGTGAACCTTACTAACAACCATTCATTAAAGATTCTATATTTTAATATGTTGCTGACAATTTTATTCGTTATCTATGATCTTAATCATCTCGTATAAATATAAGATCATAGTCTCATTAAAGAATATGAATTTTTCAGATATTTATAGAAATTTTTCAATAATAGTATACAAGGACAATTATAAGAAAAATATAATTCCATTAAATTTCATATTATAATGTCAATACACATACTTTGATGGCATAACCCCCAACACTGATCTCTTCATATGCTAATTCTTCAAGAACTACTTTGCTTTGAGGTTTGTAGTAGTTGTGTTCAAGGAAAGTGGCATTTGTCGATACAAACATCTTCTTATCATTGTGACTAAAAAAGTATCCACCTCTTTTTTCTGGAGCATAGCCAACAAATATACACATGTCAGACCTTGATTCTAACTTTTCGGTCTTGGATCTAAGAACGTGAGTTGGACACTCCCATATATCAAAATGACACAAACTAGGTTTGGAGTCTCATAACTCTAAAGGTGTCTTGCTTATAGATTTAGAAGAAACGACATTCAAAATATAGGTTGTCTTTTGATGTCCATATCCAATAAGGTTCGATTCTCCTTTCTGAAACATCATTTTTCTATAGTGTTCCACGTGAGGTGAGTTGGGATAGAATGTCATACTGCAGCAGGTAATCCTTGAATTCTAAATCCAAGTATTTACCATTTCGATCTGATCGAAGTGTTTTAAAATATTTTACCTAATTTCTTTTCAACTTCATCTTTGAAGTCTTTAAAATTTTCAAAAGTTTCAGACTTTCTTTGTATTAGGTAAGTATAACCTTATCTAGAGTAATCATCAATAAAAATGACAAAATACTCGTACCCACCTCTAGCTTGTTCATTGATCAATCCATAGACATCACTATGTACTTGCTTAAATGGTTCTTTGGCTATTTGGCCATTTCTAGGGAAAGGCCTCTTGGTCAATTTACCGTCTAGACAAGATTCACAAATTGAAAAGGTGTCAACTTTTAGTTCTCTCAAAGCACCGTGCTTTGTTAATTGGTTTATTCTATCTAGATTAATATGTACCAACCTAAGATGTCATAGATTTGTATCATCTTCTTGAAAAACACTTTGTCATTTGTTACTTCTAGAATTTACTACTTTAAATAATTATAAAATATATAATGCTCGTTTATTTGGTTTAAACATTTGTATGACAAATATCAAATCCATTCTTAGAAATAATAAACATATCATTATCAAAATTTTGTTCATGCAATAACGATAATGAAATCAATTTTCTAGAAAACCCAAGAATAAAATAAACATTGTTTAAAACAAGATGACTATTTCCAAATTCAAACGGACTGTCCATAATGTTTTCGCTGATATGAGCGCACCACTGCCAACTCTCATTATCACATTGCCATCAGCCAACTCCCTTGATGAATCAAGCATCTCCGAAGAAGAACATACATGGTTAGTGGCTCCTAAAAAAGCTTACAGTACAAGTAAAACATATTTACCTTTCTATCTCAACTCGAAGAGATACTTGTTACATTTTCTCTTCCAGTGACCTTCAACCCCACAATGAAAACATTTTCCCATGGGTTTGTTCTCAATCTTGTTCTTCTTGGCCTTAGCTAACCTCTTGGCTTTCTTTTCTTTATTATTCTTACTTTTGTCCTTACCATTCTTCTTCTTCTTTTGGTTACCAATAACAATAGTGGAAGAAGGGTTTTGCTCAGCAACATTTGCCTCACCCCCAATGGTGACCCCTAAATCTATGTCCAAGCATTAACAACAGGCTTTTCAGGACATTCCTCACTAAGAATAAACTTTTTATTCTCACATATTAGCATCAGATTTGAGTTGAATTTCCATCTTATGGAGTTATCACCATTAAGTTTTTCAAGTGCAAGTAAAGCAGTAATAAGATTGCCCATGATAAAAATAATAATAGCTGAAAAAATAAAACATACATCATTCAATATGATTGTAATAAATATCAAGAAATTCAGAAAGTAAAGGTGATGCATGAATGCAATATATCAAACACATAAACTTAACAATTACTAATCCACGATAAGACAACCTAACAATTAATGTACCGCCTTGGGGTCAGTCATATTAATTTTAAACTGTATATGAGACATTCTCATCCTTATTGATTGAAACTTAAAATATCTCATATTTTTTCTTTTAATAATAATGTATTGTTTATTTGGTCAAGTCACAACTATCCACTCAAAGCTTAATTGTGATTTTGTGAGTGTAACCCATTATTTTGAATTCCATGACTTGATTTAGAATATATCACCTTAGGGTCGGTCAAGTCTAAACTACATCACTTAGTCCCTTCTTCTAAAGAAGTTCAACTTTGATATTGATACAATTGGAAACCTTCTTTAGGGGGACAAAAACAAAGTCGTCTCGAGGCCATCACCATATCTCACGTTGTTGTACTATTTTGTAATTAATGTTTTTCTATTCAACTAATCAATTAATTACTAGTTAATTAAATCCTATGAATCTAACATTAATTATTAATCCAATCTTAATTGGTCTAAGTTCAATTACTCTTCTAAAGAGCCTAAGTCAAGATTAGATGAACTTAGAATAACTAATTAATTACATTTATCAAACTTTAATAAAATAGTTTTAATAAAGTTTGTTATCTTAAAGGCCTAGCTAAACGTATGCCTTTAAAAAGTAGAAATAATTACAAAGCGGATTTCAAGAATACATATTTCCAAAAAAACTCATTCTCCATCAGAGCTCCATCTTCATAATATTCAAGCTTTAATAAAAACCCTTTTAATTAGGATAAACTATTTTTTCTAATTAAAAAATCACATTAATTATCTTATAAAAATTTATTGAATTTGATTAGTCAAAAAATAATTTAATGACTTATCAAACTTAGGTTAAACCCAATCAATTAAGTAATTTTAATTAAATCAATAACTAATTTTAAAATTAGAAGATAAAAGATAGGGTTAGGGTTTTAACGAAACATACCCTGCAATCACAGGGATAAGGAAACACGTATCAGGTTATCTGAGAAACACACCCTGGCAATCACAAGGATTGCCGCCGACTGTGGTAATGGGACACTCCCACTTCCACCGCCGGTTGCCCAGCCATTCCCAGCGACGCCACTGCCAATTTGTTTTTGGTGGCAAAAAAAAAACCTTTGAATAGCCGACGACGCCAGTGTCAGCAACACCATTGATGGCGCCGGCGCTGAAACTCCATTATGGACTTCCTTCTTTTTTCTTTCATTGTTCATCGCGTGTGTTCTTCATCTTCTTGTGTACGAAATTTTACAACCTAATATTCAACATTCATATGCCCCAAAACGACTTACACAAGATCTAAGGAAAAATAAGTGTTGGTTGACGCGGCGCGTGCGCAGCGGAAGCGTGTGGCGCGAGGCCATTTAAAAAATTAAACTTTTAATAAATATCGAATCTATTAATAAAATAAAACTTGTGTAACGCCACAATGGGACTCACTGTATAATTGGTGCACAATACAATGGGACTCACTATGTAATTGGTGCACAACTATAGTTTCACACAACACTGCAGTTGGCGAGAGGTACCACAACGCCTCACTGCACTGTGCTACATGCCACACGGCAGTGCTGTGTGGCATTACAGTGGTGCACCCCCTATTTTTGTAGTGCAACGTGGCACTAAGCAGTCCATGGTGATATATGATTCTCAATCAGTGATCGACACATAACAATTACTACAAATTACATATTTATTTTAATCAGATAAAAATCAACATATAAGTTAATTCAAAATTAACTTATATTATTATCTCAATCAACTAATTTATCTGTTAGTTCAAAAATTAACAAACTTAGTTGATTTAATTATTATCCAATAATAATAAGAATTTATAATTATTTAATTTTACAAATTAGATATTCAGTCTCACATATCGATAATTAAAAATTAAATCGATACAATTATATATATATATATATATATATATATATATATATAATTTCTGAAATTTGTATATAAATAATTCAATTAATTAATTCATAATTTATTAATCACACATAATTATCTCATAATTACGTACTTGCCCGAGAATAAAAATTCATTTACAAATCAGTCATTTTCTCATGTCTTGAAATATTCACACCCTAAACTGCCTAGTATAGATGTGGCTTAGGGATCATGGACATATAATCCTAAGCTTTAATAAACCTGATTATTAATTAAATAATCTTATTTATTAATTGTAATATTACTCCATTATAAATATGAAACTGAACTCTTAGTGATTATATAATGTATTTACAGAATATTCTCATGTAGTCCACTGTTATAATTATTTCATGTAGTCCTGTCCTCCAATTATTGGTTCATAAATTATAGCTTGTCAAAATTATCATTTTACCCCTCTAAATACATATTGATTCTTAAGTACCATTAATCCACTAGTGAATGGCTAATTTATAATCTTATTATAAATTTAAGCTCAATAATCATTCAGTTCTAGAATTAACACTTAAGGAAACCAATATACGATACGTTAGGAAAGCTTGGATTCCAAATCGTGTAAGATCATGTTTCCAGCCATCCACTTCACTGAATCTCTAAAATAAAAGTCACTAGCTTATTTTACAAACAAACCTAAACGAGTGAATCAAAAGATTCAGTAGACATCCATAGGAATTCATGACTACTTAGGATTCACACTGATTTACATATGATTATCGAATTGATGTGTATTAAATCTTTATGATAAACGACATGTTGATAAAGATATTAATTCACATAGGTCCAGTCATATATAATCTTATTATATAAAGTACCTTCAGTAAGATGTCTATCCACATCAATGATCCAGATCTAGATCACACGCATTCATAATGCTTAGTGATCCGTACTAGCAACCATTCATTAAAGATTATATACTTTAATATGTTGCTGATAATTTTATTCATTATCTATGACTTAATCCTCTCGTACTAATACAAGATTATAATTTCATTAATGAATATGAAATTTTCAGATATTTATATAAATGATTCAACAATAATTTAAAAGAATAATTATATGAAAAATGTAATCCTCATTAAATTTTATATCAAAATGTCAATATATACACTTTGAGGGCATAACCCCCCAACAATCTTCCACTTGCCCTAAAGAAAATATAGCATTTCTCTCAATCTCATGTTAGGCACGTGAGCCTCAAATGATTTCTCAAGAAGTGTCTTTGTAAAAGGATCAGCCAAGTTTTGTTCTGACGCTATCTGCATAACAGTCACATCCATTAGATGCACAATCACACTTACAAGATAATATTTCCCACTTATCCTACTGTTGTCACAATACAGGATCAGTGGCTTGTCCACATCTGGAATTACTTCTAGATCAGCATAGAACATTCTGAGCCATATCGCTTCTTTTGCAGCTTCAGAAGCCGTTATATATTCGACTTCCATACTGGAACCTGCAATGTTGGATTGATTAATACTTCTCCAGACTACAGCTCATCCACCTAGGGTGAAACTAATATAAATGTCAACTTTTGACTGTCTCTGTCTGATTGAAAGTCAAAATCAATATATCTAGTGGGGTTCAGGTCTCCACTTTAATAAATAAACATATAGTTTTTGGTTCTCCTAAGATACTTGAGAATATGCTTTACTAAAATCTAGTGTTCCAGACCTGGATTCGTTTGATGACGACGGACAATTCCCACCGCATAATAGATGTCCGATCTTGTACACAACATGACATACATGAGACTTCTAACTATTGAAGCATAGGGAACCTTTCTCATATCCTCTTCCTCCTGAGGTGTCTTAGGACATTGTTCCTTGGAGAGGGTAATTCCATGTTTGGTGGGTAGTTGACCTTTCTTGGAATTCTCCATAGAGAATCTCTCCAACACCTTATCAAATCTATAAATATTCTAGCGAGTGATCTGAACTCAAATGGTTCAATTTTCTTTCAACTTCTATATATTTTAGCACCTGATCCTCAACTATTTCGTGCAATATATTACTTCACAGGTCATAACCCAAAACCCATTACAAAAAAATGCTTTCAGCTTAAATATTTTAGCACAGTTTCCAGAACCTTCATTACAAGCAAACAAACCCTTCTAAAATGTATCAGAAATTAGCCGTTGACAATCGTTATTGGAAGAGGAACAAACCCCAAATTGTCAAATCACCTTTGTAATTTGAAAACACTTTTCACAACGGTTGGCTGAAAAATTCTAAATGAAGATTTGGGAGAAGCGAGTTGTTCTGGGCATCTAAATCCTAAGGATAGAAAGAACAAGCTCTTGACACTTTCTCACCAATGGGTAGAATATCATCAACATAAAGAACTGAGAAACCCACAATCTTATCTTTGATGTATTTATAAACACAGGCTTCGTCAACACTTTCCTCAAAGCCATAAGACATTTTTCTCAAGAGCAAGTAAAGCATTAACAGGGTTACCTATGGTAGACATAATAATGATAACTAAAACTTAAAACATACAAGATTCAATATAATTGATAAACATCTAGAATTCGAAAAGTAAACGCGATGCATAAATGTAACATAATGAACACACAAATTTAACATTTTCTAATTACGATAAAACAACCCAACGTTGGGTCAAACTCATCAACCTTGGGTCAAACTCATTAACGTTGGGTCAAACTCTAATTACGATAAAACACTTTATTTGATTTGGTTAAAATTGGGTCAAACTCATCAACCTATTAGTTTCTAATTTTTATAAAATTAAAAATTAAAAATTAATTTTAAAATTACATTAATTTTAAATTAAAAATAAAAAGAATAATTGATAGATTTAGGGTTATCATAAAACTCTACAGTGATAAAGTTGGTTGGTATCAGAGTTTGTGTGAAACTTTCCTAAATATGACAACAGTTGCCACCGATTACCATCACCGCTGGACCCGCCGTCGACCGCCTTCTGCTGCTGCTGGTCACCAACCACCGCTGGACGTCGGTCGCCATCGCCGGTAAACTGGAACAATAAATTCCAAAAATGTTGCCGGTCAGCTTCAATTGACGACGTCAGCGCCCCAAATCTAATTTCTGGTGCCGGCACCAGAGCCATAATTCTAAAAGAATTCTTATTTATTTTCTTTTTTGTCTATCATTCATCTCATGCGTTCTTCGTCTTCTCGCAATCGGAATAATTATAATAAATATTCAAAATAAAATACAAAAATTCCTAATACAATGGGACTCACTGTATAATTGGTGCCCATATAATTAACGATCCATTATTTTCCAGACGTTCAAAAAAACATAACCATCTATTCATCCATACATATATCATATTATATGAATAATGCAAGAAAACTCACACAATATTTAATATATAAATATATAAAGACCACTCTGATACCACTTTTTGGTTGTAGTGGCGCGTGCACGACGGAAGCGTGTGGCGTGAAGCCATTTAAAAATTTAAACTTTTAATAGAGGTCGAATCTTTTAATAAAACAAATTTGTGCAACGCCACAATAATCAAATAAAAACTTTGTATTGAAAACTTTTTTTTTCAATCAGTCAGGATTCATCATATATTTATACATTAAATCTACAACATATAAGGTTAGGAATCATATACCTCTTGTAGTCTATATCAAGTGTCCTTACAAAACCGTCGATCTTCTGTCTCACAAAACTATTCCAATGATCAGTTGACTCTGAGATCCACATTAAGATCTTTCAAGTCAATTCTCAACGCACTAGGAGTGTGTGGGAACGTAGAATATTACAAGATATTTTTTCTGTCCCTAATGCACTCAACACATGAGATCTAGAGATTTACTGAGAAAGCCTTTAGTGAGACGATTCTCTAAAAGAATGCGATGAATATTCTTTTAGAGATTTGATCAACTTTTAATCACTAAGAAAATTTCTCCTTGAAATCAATTGTGTTCTTAACAATATTGAACAACCAACAATCAGTTCTAAACTGATCAGCACTGAGGCCGTCAGAATAATATCTATATATAATATCTAGGCTCATTAGATTTTTAGAGATAATGAAAAATTAATATTTAATTTCAAATTACCCAATATAGTGGGACTCACTATATAATTGGTGCACAACTACAGTGTCACACGATACTGCAGATGGCGTGAGGTACCACAATGCCTCACGGCACTGTGCTACACGCCACACTGCACTATAAAGATGGAATTGAACTCTTAGTGATAATATAATGTATTTGCGGAGTATTCTCATGTAGTCCTTTGATATAATAATTTTATATAGTTTTGTCCTCCAATTATTGGTTAGTAAATTAGAGTTTGTCAAAATTACCATTTTACCTCTTTAAATACATATTTATCCTTACGTACCATTAATCCACCAGTGAATGGCTAATGTACAATCTTATTATATATTTGAGCTCAATAACCATTCAGTTCTAAAATTAACACTTAAGGGAACCAATATACGATCCGTTAGGAAAGCTTTGATTCTAAATCTTGTAAGATCATGTTCTTAACCATCCACATCGTTGAATCTCTTAATCAAAAGTCATTAGCTTGTTTTACAAAAAAAATGTTAACGAGTGACTCAAAATATCTAGTAGACATGCATATAAGTTCATGACTGCTCAAGATTCAGACTGATCTATATATGATCATCGAATTAATGTATTTTAAATCTTTATGATAAACAGCACATTGATAAAGATATTAATTCACATCGCTCAAATCATATATAATCTTATTATATAAAGTATCATTACTAAAATGTTTATCCACATCAATGATCCTGATCTAGATCACACTCATTTATAATACTTAGTGAACCGTACTAGAAACCATGCATTAAAGATTCTATACTTTGATATGTTGCTAACAATTTTATTCATTATCTAAGATTTTAAGTCTCGCATACTAATATAAGATCATAGTCTCATTAATGAGTATGGAATTTTTAAATTTTTATGTAAATTATTCAACAATAATTTAAAAGAACAATTATAAGAAAAATGTAATCCTATTTAAATTTCATATCAAAATGTCAATACACATGCTTTGAGTGCATAACCCCCAACAATAAGAACAAAGCCTCAACCCAAAAGTCACCATACAATTAATGATTCTTCATAAGCCATACATTCAAAAAAACATAATCATCCATTCATTCATACATATTGAACTATATATAGAATAATGAAAGAGAATCCACACAGTATTTAATCTATACATATATAAAGACCGCTTTGATACCAATTATTGGAGTTTGTAGCGCCACATAGAGGAAGGCGATCGCTTGGAAAATTTTTATAAAACAAAAATAATTGCGACGCCACAGGTTCCGAAAACAAATTTTAATGAAAAATGTTTTTTTCATCGAATCCATTTATATCTATACATTAAACTATAGACATACAAAGAAAGGGGTTATACCTCTTGTAGTCTATCAAGCATCGTTGCTAACAATGAACTTGAGATTCCACGAACAATAGACTGTGAGTTCCACATAAAAATCTTCCAAACCAATCCTCGAACACAATAGGATGTGCGTGAGTATGTAGAATAATTCAACAACACTTTTTCTGTCTCTAGGTATACTCAACACATGAGATCTAGAGATTTGAAGGACTTTTGAGACAGAGCTTTGAGAGAGAATAGGAAAATTCACAGAACTTTGATTAGCAATTAATCGAACTAAATTATTCAATGAGGCTAATATAATGATATCTACATATATTATAGGTCAAAGCTCATTAGGTTTTAGAGTTTAAACAAAATAACATATTATTTACAAATGTGACATTGCAGTGGGGCCCATTGCTGTTTGGGACACACTACAGTGCCACACAATACTGCAGTGTGCATTGAACAATTATAGTGCCTCACGGCACTACAGAGTTCCACGCAACACTGTGTTGCCATGTGGCACTATAGTGTGTCACATGACACTACACTACTATGTGGCACTACAGTGTCTCATGTCTATCCCTAATTCAAAATCAGAGATTGACATGTGGCAGTCCAACATGCCATGTGGAAATTTTCCTAAATTTATTGTTTATTTTAATCAGATAAATATCAAGATATCAGTTAATTCAAAATTAACTTATCTGATCACACATATCAACTAACTTATATATTAATTTACAAATAACAAATTAGTTAATTCAAATTTAAATTATTCTCATAATAATTTAGTATTTAATTTCATAAACTAAATATACTGTCTTTCTTATGCACTAATACAAAACATAATCCATAAATTATTTAATCTTGATTTTCAAAAATTAATGTAAATAATTTAATTAATTAATTTCATATAACATCTTATAATTATATACTTGCCCCAGAACTTTAATTCCGTTTGCAAGCTAGTCCTTTTCTTATATCCTGAAACATTCACACCCTAAACTGTGTAGTACAGATGTGGCTCGGGGATCATGGACCCATAATTCTAAGCTCTAATAGATCAAATTATTAATTAAACTCTTTAATTATTAAATCTTATTTATTAATTTCATTATTACTCCACTATAAATATGAAATTGCACTCTTAGTGATTACCTAATATATTTATAGAGTATTCTCGTGTAGTCCATTGATATTCACTTCATATAATTCTGTCCTCCAATTATTGGTTCATAAATTAAAACTAGTCAAAATTACCATTCTACCCTGATATTACCTCTTGATCTTTAAGTACAATTAATTCGCTAGTGAATGGTTAATTTATGATCGTATTATAAATTTGAGCTCAAGGATTACTCGTGAATCTACTGTACTCATTGTATGAGCTATATCATGTCTTGTACAACTCGTCAAATAAATTAGACTACCAATCACTCTAGAGCACTCTACTTAAGAGATAGTATCACATTTATTCTTAGACAAATGTACACTTGTATTCATCGATATTTTTTATTCACCAGTGTCTTCTTTGCTAAACTTTCCAAGAATATAATCTACATAATGAGACTGACTTAAAATAAATCAACCTGATGTTCTTTTGATTTTTATTCCCAATATAACATTAGTAAGTCCCACGTCGTTAATATCAAATCTAGCTTTCAACATATTTTTCATAGATTTAATCATCTTATCATTACTCCCAACGATAAGCAAGTCATCAACATATAAATATACAATGACATATCCATTTTTTGTATCTTTAACATAGATACATTTATCACATTCATTCGTTTTGAATCCAACTAATATCATGTGACTATTGAATTTCTCATGTCATTATTTTGATGTATGTTTCAAATCATATAATGATTTGACTAATTTACAGACTTTTTTCCTTGCCCTAGAGCGGAAAAACCTTCTGGTCATTCCATGTATAGTTCTTTCTCTAAGTCTCCATTAAGAAAGGGTGATTTCGTATCCATTTGATATACTTCAAGATTTGGCAAAGTTGCAATTGTAATTAATTGAGTTTATTCTCGACACTGAAGAATATGTATCAAAATAAACAAGATTTTTTTTCTGTCTATAACCTTTAATTACAAATCTAGTCTTATATTTATCAATTGATTAGTCGAACTTCATTCTTTCACATGACTAAGTTACAGGGGTCTTCAGAATTCGTGTAAAAGACCTTGAAAAAAGGCTCTCAATAATTATGTGTGCTATAGCACTAAACGGCAACGTTTTAGAGCAAAAACACAAGTGAAAATAGAGCGACCAAACGAAAATTTCACGAAGTGCCTCCCGTCTCTTTACCAAAAAGAAAACTCCCCCTAGCCCGCGTCTCTCACAGTTTCCTCTCTTTCACACAGCTCTCTCTTTCATGTCTCTACTCTCACACAGAGTTCTCTCGCAGCACTCTCGAAGGTCGTAGTGTTCGTCTCGAGAACCTTTCTCTCTATCTCTCAGCTCTCTCCCCGCTCTCTTTCAGCTTCGTCGCAGGTAATTATCACGGTAGATCTAGGGTCATTCCAACCAGACCGAGGTTTTGAAGGAGAAATAGCACCAGATCTAGGGTTATGGGAGGTCGAAGAGGCAAAATCAGTCGAGACCTAAGGGGATTTCGCCGGAGAAACACCAGGTATTGAATAATTTTGACGCGTAAAACTCTGACCAAAGATTAAAAGCATGACAGGCAGTAGAAATCTTCCCCTTCAACTGATCAAATCTTAAACTTTCCTTCGTTCTGTAAAACGTGAGATTATTGGTTTAGAACTTTCTCCATGGCCTTTAGGCTTGCAAGCGAACTTAGCGGGCGATTGGTAATTTTGATCTCTTTTTGCACTCTGTGATGCCTTTGCACCAGCTTTATCTTTAATAACGTCGTTCTCCATCTTTTAGGGCCTTCGTCTCTTCAACATAGATATGATTCGAGAGCATGGCACTAGAGATCTCTTTTACGTGATCGACATAGACTACTTTCCTGGCAAGTATATCTTTTAAGCATTGTTGCACAATTTTTCCTCAGTTTCTTGTTTATCTTAATCCATTCGTTCTTCACGTCACTTCCCACCTTCCACGTGTTTTAGAAATCTTTTTTTACTATTGCAGGGTATGGGAAAATACCAGATTCTGAGCACGTATTTACGAATTTTTTACTGAGCCTCGAGCAGGGCAAGTGTGAGAAGAGATATGGTGCTTTTTCTTTCAGCTTTAATGAGAATACGGGGGTTGTTGCTGTTTGTTGGCCTACTGGAAATTGGAGAACGCTCAGACTATAGTTTTTTCTTAATCACCTTTGCCTGCCAAAGTTATTACTGCACTCTGAAGTTGAACCATTAGAGTTTCTTATACTTGATGCTGTGTTTGAGGAAAATGGAGGACTGTTGTCTGCTGCCCCCTATTGTCCACATCACTTGCATTTGAGACAGTACTTCCCAGTTGAATGTGACACTGACTAAATAGCTTCAAGTATTGCATTTGTGAAATTCCCATATGAGAAAAGAGAGAAACGAACTATTAATATATAAGCATTCTCCAGGAGTGAACATGGGTGTTCTCTCTTTTGCTATTTGTCCTGTTTCTCTGATTAGCCTGTGCATGTGATTGAGTGTGTTGTTGGTTGAAAGTTCCTTAGGAGGCCAGTTATTGATGTTATCTTCAAAATCCTAGGCTGCCAGTAGTAGAATAATGTCACAGAAAAGGGAGGAAAGTTTCATGTTACGATAAGGCATTTAATTTGGAAGTCGCTAACTAATAATTTAGTTTAATTTCAACTGTTGAGCTTAAATTGCTATTTTCTTGCCATGAATGATCTTGCTGCAGTAACGGTAATGAAATCCTTGCATAGGATTACTATCTTTATATTTTTTAATTACTTTGTAAAGATACTGATAAAAAAATTATCTTGTAATGCTTCAATGAGGAATCATGAATGCTCTGAAAAAGGGAACCTCTCTATCCTTTATTTTGCCATCTAACTATAGATTTCAAAGAAATGCTGAGTTGCTTAAATTCATGGATGAACTGGTTTGATGTGGATTTAGTTATTTGATTAGAATCGTCAGTCTTCATCATTTCTTTTTTAATTTGTATAAAATTGGCCATTTCTTTGTTCATTTTTCCTCCTGTTAATTATTTACTTTCATGCTTGATGACAACATGAATACTTTCAGATCTCTCCATGACAAAGATGTTTTGAAAAGTCGATACAAACACTTGAGACGGTTCTCCTCAAGTTGATAGGTTTGAGGCTGCTGCCACATTTTATTTCTAATATATTATTATCGTTACATTGATCTATGCTCTCAAAATCTTTGGACCTCTAAAATTCACCAACTGCTTATTCATTTAATTAATGGGTGGATCTTGAAACTCTTTACAGAAGTGTTGTACATAATATATAAGTTGGAGTGTAGATATGCAAGGTTCTAGTGTAGATGAAAATTAGAGTTGGAAGGAGCGTAATTGTTTTACTAGATTATAATGTCTGTTTCTTAACGTGCAAATTAATTTCCAGACAATTCCTTCCTGAAATTTTTGCTTCAGTCTTTGAATTGGGTTACAAGAAGAATTTTGATACTTTCTCTATCTCTTGATGATACTTCACCCAAGTTTCTCTTTGTTAGAAGTTGAAACTTTGAGACGGTCTGTATGTTAGAATTCTTGACTCTCACTCTCTCATGTTAATTTCAAGCATAAATGATCTGACCAATCATCTCTCCATGCCAAATATGTCCATGCTTTTTAATTAATGATCTGGCGGTTATTTGTTGTAGATTTATATATGCACTGAATTGTTTTTTACTCGATATCGTTATAAAGCTCGTTTTATAAAACACGACTTCTTTTGATTAGAAAGAGGATGTTAGAAGAGACGTGTTATTTTTTGAATTAGTAACTTTTTCATACTTTTAAATTAGATTTTAGATGACTTCAAGTAAAATCTGTAAAAGACTCGATTATCTTTGTGATTTTTATGAAACAATTTGTAAGAATTCGTTATATTGTATATATATTATTTAGAGTTCTTTTTTTATTTATGAGTACATTTTAATTTTAGAATGAAAATGTCATTCCTTATTATAGTTGGTATCAAAACCAAAACGAGTAGAATTTAATGATGAAACCTTATAAAAAACCCTTCTAAAAAAACTTGACCTATGTAAAAGACCGGACTTTTTACAAGGGGTCAAGACCCTTATAAAAAGTTAGGTTTTTCAAGGGGCTCTGGAACACTTAGAAAAATCGGGGACCTATTACAATGCCTAGGTAGACAATGTTTTCTAAAACGTTGTAAAAGACCTTTTCTATTGTAGTGAATCCTATTGATCGTTTTGCATTCTTCGTTCTTTGAGATTTGTAGAACTTGAATCAGCCTTCACACTAATAACCACTCATAAGATTCAGAAGTATATCTTACAAGAATGTCATCAGGAATTGAGTTTGAGCTTTCAAAACACAGATGAAGAAAAATAATTTTTTCCTTCTTCCTCTAAAGGTTCGGCGGCAATAAGGGTAGGAGAGAGATAAACTATTTATTTTGCTATGTGTAATCACATGTTGTGATCAGTGTTATGTCAACTCTCCTAGAGCCAATACCGTGTCTAAATTTATCAATTCAAATTGATAAATTAAATTTGTCTCTACCAATCAATGAATTAATTTCCTTCATTGACTAATTATCAAATAATTAAAAAAGAACAAATTAATTAATTTTAACATCAATTTTGTTTTTCACTAATTTAGTGACGACATTTATCACAAATGAGTTCAGGAAGTGTACATTGATCCAAAACACGTTTTTTGTCCAAGTGATGTTGTTTCTCGTTACTGTCCTTATAAGCTACTCTTGAGATTGAATGGACCCATATGAATAAAGTTACATGATTCAAATACTCGGTGAATTTATCTCCATAAATTCTCAACCTATTTCATCCTGATATTGTACGACTCCACTATAGGTTTGATGTCGAATCAACTTTTAATTCATGCGTGTAACATTTTCTGTTGGTTCAAATAAATATTTTTATTTCACGATCCACAAAATATTTTAACATATTACACTTCGTGAATATCAGTAAAAAGAGCAGTATGTAAAATTATCGTTTTACCCTTTTATTTATTATTTCCTTGACTCCTTTATTGATTGTGAGTAAGAAAGACATATTAGTGAAGTGTCTCATACAGTTCACAAAGTCTTATTCAATGACTCATGTCATCGAGTTCCAGACCCGGTTTATTTATTCACACACTTATACATAAAATATAAGGTGATATTGTTGCTATTGCAATCTTACCATAAATTTCATATTTGTGAATCATGCAACTTCAACATAGTTGAATCACAATCCTAACAGCTGAGATATTGTCCGGCAATTCAAACTCACTCCTTTGTTGTATCAAAGATCGCAAGTAACTAGGTCAAGTTTTGTGTTCACCTCAGGATTAAAGTAACTACAAAATACGCTTAAAGTTTAACAATTATATTTATAGCAAGATAAACGGCTTTGCACTAAACTAAATTGTCACTGGTCTATTCAACATGTTTCGTAACATGTCTAGGTCAACCATCAGAGTCTCCACTCCATACCCCAAGACAGGCATCCTTTGGTTCAACCTAACGGTCATAATCGGTCTCGATTGCCGAGTCGATCCTAAGACTGTGAATAACATTCTGAACTATTTTATAACAACTTGTTTGGAAGACCTCTCTGTCTTTACTATTCTTACGTTGATAATAGTTCCAGAACTTGAGTAAATTATAAACACACTTTAATTAAAAGAAAAACTTTCATTCATTCATTAAATTCACAATACAAAAATGTCAAAGAAATAACTAAATAATCATAAATAGTATTACACCATACTTTATGGATATAATTCAAACAATTTTCCACTTGGACTAAAGTAGACGTGTACAATCTTGTATTCCCATGCCCTCTAGATGATCATAAAAATCTTTACTGCTTAAAATCTTCGTGAATGGATATTCCCGATTCTCGAGCGTCAATATGTGTGTTACTACAATATCTCCACGCTGAACAATCTCTCAAATAAGGTGATACTTACGCTCTATGTGCTTAGATCTTTTATGGCTCCTCGATTCATTCGAGTTTGCTATAGCTCAACTGTTATCACAATAAAGTGTCATGGATTTTTCAGTTTCTGGAACAACTTCTTAGGTCTTCAAGAACTTTCTAAGTCATACAACCTCCTTTGTAGCTTCACAAGCTGTCACATACTCAGGTTCCATGGTAAAATCAGCAATGCAAGATTGTTTTATGCTTCTCCATACTACTGCTCCACCATTCATGATGAACACCGATTCAGAAGTGGACCTCCTGAAATCCTTGTCTGCCTGGATTCAAGTCAATACCTAAATACACAAGCATGTAGTCCCTCGTTCTCCTAATATACTTATGTGTATGTTTGACAACATTCCAATGCTCGAGCCTAGGATTAGATTGAAAACAATTCAACATGCCCACGACGTAGCAAATATCTAGCCTAGTGCAGAACATCGCATACATGATACTTCCTATGGATGAGGCATAGGGAAACTTTCTCATGTCTTCCTTTTCTTGAGGACTCTTAAGAGTCTGCTCCTTTTTTAAGTCTTACATACTGAAGCGATCCATCACCTTATCAATATAAGATGCTTGAGACAATACCAATTGTCTGATCTTCCTATTTCGAACAATCTGAATATCTAAGACAAAATGTAGCTTCTCCAAGATCCTTCATATCAAATTGCTTTACAAGCAAAATCTTAACATCATACAATCTTCTTACATCATTTCTAATGAGTAGAATATCATTCACATACAATACCAAAAAAACTACTTTCCCTTCGTGTATCACTTTATACACACAGAGTTCATCCAGTAACTGTTCAAAATCATAGTTCTTGACAGTTTCATCGAATCTGATATTCAACGATCATGATGCTTGCTTAAGTCCATAAATGGGTTCAGCAGTTTGCAAACCTTACCCTCTTAGCCTTTCTCCATGAACCTGTCTGGTTGAGCTATATAAATGCGATCTTCAAGATTGCCATTCAGAAAAGCAGTCTTGACGTCCATCTGATAGATTTTATAATCGAGGGTAACAGCAATGGACAGGAGGATTAAGATTGACTTAAGCATGGTCACCAGTGAGAAGGTATCCTCACAGTCAATACCTTCCTTTTGAGTGTAGCCACTTGGCTACTAACCTAGCTTTGAATGTTTTCACATTCTCATCCGAACCTCTTTTTTTCTTATAAATCCAATTACAACTTACGTGTTCTACCACTTCAGAAGGATCTACAAGTCTCCAGATTTCATTCTAGTACATCGATTGTATCTCAACGTTCATGGCCTTTTGCTAAAGGTTTGCTTTAGAACCATCCATGGCTTGCCATTAGGACACATGTTCATCTTCATAAGACATGTATTTGCCAGGTTGTCTCACAACCCTCCCACTACGTCCAAGCTCCATAAGCTTTGGCTCCTGTTGTGGTTCGTCCATTATAGAATCAGGAACAGTTCTTGATTGGGAAGTCGGTGTCCTCCCTCTCAATACTTCCTCTTGCACAATAGTGATTCTCAGCTTCACACTTTGCATATAGTCTTCTTCAAGAAAATGTGCATTCACGCTAACGAATGTTTTCTTGTCGGTTGAACTATAAAAGATGTATCCCTTAGTTCCCTTGGGATATCCTACAAATGTGCATAATTTTGATTAATTGACCAACTTTCCTGTCTTCGATCCCAGCACGTGTGCCGGGCATCCTCATATCCTAAAATGGCTTACGAATGACTTTCATCCACTCCATCTTTCATATGGTGTACTAGGCATAGTTATTTATGAAACTTGGTTCAGAATGTATGTTGTTGTTTCCAAGGCATATCCGCAGAACGAATCTGGGAGGGATGAGTAACTCATCATATATCTAACCATACCCATCATAGTTTGATTTTTTCTCTCAGACACACCATTTTTTTTCTGGAGTGCCAGGCATTGTAAGTTGAGAAAGAATACATTTTTCGTTAAGAAAGTCTTTGAACATTCCTAGCAAGTACTCTCCACCACGATCAGATCATAGTGTTTTGATTTGTTTCTTTAATTACTTCTTAACCATAGCCTTGTACTCTTTGAAATTTTCAAAAGTTTCAGACTTTTGGCTCATTAGATAAACATGTCCAAAAATGTGAGTTGTCATCGGTGAATGTTACAAAATATTCATAACCTCCTTTTTCTTGGATATTCAATGGCCCACATACATCGCTATGTAAGAGTTCGGGGCATTTAGTGGCTCTTTCACCCTTTGCTAAAAAGGGTCTCTTGGTCATTTTACCTTCTATACAAGATGTGCATGTGGGTAGTGATTCCATACTTAAAGTTTGCAATGGACCATCATTTGCAAGTCTTATAATCCTATCTAGGCTAAAAGGGTCTCTTGGTCATTTTTCCTTCCATACAAGATGCGCATGTGGGTAGTGATCCCACACTTAAAGTTTGTAATGGACCATCCTTTGATAGTCTTTTAATCATGTCTAGGCTAATATGGCCAAGATGCAAGTGCCACAAGTAGATTAGATCTATTGAGTCAAACTTCAACCCTTTTACTATCCCTTTGTAAATCAGTATTTACTTCAGTGTCACATGTAATTGGAACTAATGGTTTTACATAGAATAGGTTATTTGTTAAGCATGTAGTATTGATCAAGCAATTATTTCTAAAAATACTAATATCATTATCAATGAAATTTAAATAAAATCATTGCTCATTCAAACTAGCTACTGAAATAAGGTTCTTCCTGAAATTTGGGATATAATAAACATCTCATAAAACCATAAAACTGTTATCAAATGACAATTTAATAGTTTCAACTGGCACATCCGATACTAGTGTTCCATTTCCCAATAAGAAGCTGAACTCGCCCTCATCAAGCCTTCGGATTTCCATGAACCCCTTTTGATTTCAACTTTTTGAGATAATCCCGGCAGTTGCGTTTCCATTGGCTAGTGGCTTTATAATGATGACACTTGTCTTTCATCTTGTCCACTTTTACAGTGCCCTTGCCTTTCGCAGCTTTCGAGTTCTTCTTCTTAGCTTTCTTTGGACCTCTCTTGTGTTTCTCTTGGGCGCCAGAGGTGGAAGGCTTGCTTTTAAAGTTTGCTTCTCCAATCTTCCTCTTGTCCTTCAGAAACAAAGTCTCAGCAACTTACAACTCCTTCATAAGCTTAGGAAGCAAGTACCTCAACTTATTTATCAAATAATTAAGTTTGAAGTTCTCAAAAGTGTCAGGCAGGGCTTGAGTCTCTCCATTTACCTTAGCACCCATGATCTCCATCTCATTCAGATGACTAATGAACAACATCATATGTTCTCTGACATAAGTTCCACGTTTCATCCAGCAGTTTATGATGTTTCACACAGCTGTCTGTTTGGCTTGACGAACCTGATCTCCAAACATTTCGATGATGTTCAACATCATATCATATGTGGTTTCCATATATAATGCTATTGTTGCAACACATTGCTAACAGAATCCAAGATGTAAGGCATGAAGATCTCATCAAAATGCAGCCAAGAAGCATAAGCATCATTTTTCTCTTAAGTCAATTCAGTAATAGGCTCAAAGGGACAGGGGGTGGTGAGCACGAACTTGTGCTTTCTACTGTCAGCACGATATCAAGAATCCATGGAATTTTCATCAGTAAGTTTGTTCGCATTTAAAATCGTTGAGTGTGGGATAGTGAAATGATTACTGAAAAGAATAAATAAAGTGGTGTAAATAAATACTCAATCATTTAGGAAAGAATGATGCATGATACAAATACTTATATATATTTAAAAATTCAATAAAAATATTTCTTCCATGATGTTATGATCAATAACGATAGCTCGTCTCATTTAAGACTCATCTCGTTTTGTTAACGCTTCTCAAGATGTCACTACATCTAGCTTAACCAATCATCAATGATTTTTAGTTACCTTAGCCCCATTGACCAGATCCTATGAGAGATTCTAATGTGCTTCGGTCTAAGTGTTTAACCAATGCATCGACTTTAAAAGTTGTTATGAACTAACAGTCCGTCTAGGGATAGTCCTGCCTCACCACATCCTTTACAAGCTTTAGCTTCTCAAGCAGCTCGATGACTCAAAGCGACAAGATTCTCAAGTTTTCTTCCATTGAAGAGAGGACCGCCAGGACAGCTCTAAACCATTTCTCGTGCCACGACCAAGTTTGCGTTGGGGACATTGAGAATGTTTCAACGTAAATGATCCTCCCACTTAGCTTTTTGAAAAATGGATTTTTCTTTATTTTTTCAAAAATCATAACTCTTTATAAATTTGAAAAACCAAGTTTTGAAAATTATAAAATTTAAATCACAATTTAAATTTTTTAACTTTTATAATATTCACATTGTATTTAAAAATGTAACCTATTAAAAATTTAAACTATAATAATGCATGTACATGGTACATGACATTTTGATATTGGCATATCCCTATTTCTATATGGTATGTTGAATGGTGATATGAGATAAATAATAAATCATCCATTCAAAGTTAACCTCTATATGTCTCATTTCTAACTACAACACATAAAATGATAATAAATAAATTACAATAATTTAAATACTAATCTTCATGGCGTCTGTAATTGTCTCCTTCTCCTTTAGGAAGTCCCACCAGTTTGAAACGCTTTACAAAATTCCAATCTTATTTTTAAAATTCAAATTTTAATTTAAAATTAATTTTCCAATAATTTTTTACATCGATAAATAAATTACCAAGTAAATTAATCAATTGATTTATTTTTTTAAAAAAATTATAAATTCCAATTGATTAGTGTTGAAAAAGTACTGAATTAAATAAAATTAGTTTTAGGGACTAGATTGGGTTTGGAATCAAATCCCAAATCCCAATAATTATTTGGGCAAAGCAATCATTGCTTAGTCCAACACCTCAATAGGCTTGGTGGGTTCACGCTAGTCCAATGGCCCAATATGGCCTTAACTTTTCAAAACCCCTATGATTTCCTAAACCCCTAGGTTTTCAAAACCCTATTATTTTATAAGTCCCAATTAAGAAACCCATTACATAGGGTACGACAGCAGACGGCAACGACAAGGGCGGCAACCAACGGCGTGGGGCAATGGGCGACGGCAGGGGGTGGAGGTGGTGCGGCGAATGGTGGAGAGCGGTGAACGACGACGGATGGCGTTGTTTTGCGGGTGGCGACGGATTACATGGAATTTAAATGGTACAACTTTTGCGAAAATTGAATTACATAAGATCTTATATCTCAGTTCTGGCATACATCAATTCTACAATTGAAAGTAAAACACCTAGAGCCAATCGATCGAGATCCATCCATAAAACATATTCAAAGATGCTTTGAATCCACCATACAAAAATTTATGCCAATATCACAACATCCATTAAAACTTACATTTAATCACTAAATATGCACAATCAAGAACCCTAGGCTCTGATACCAATTGTTGGATTGAGTTTTAAAATTTGAAGAAAAATAAATAAACCACGAACAATTGTGGACGAAAAATCAACCTATTATAAATTTAAACTACAATGATGCATGTACTTGCTACGTGATATTTTGATATTGGCATATCCCTATTTCTTTATGACATGTTAAATGATGATACGAGATTAATAATAAATCGTCCATTCAAAGTTAACCTCTATATATCTCATTTCTAATTACATCCCATAAAAAGAATAATAAATAAATTACAATAATTTAAATTCTACTCTTCATGGCGTCTATAATTGTCTCCTTCTCCTTCAGGAAGTCCCACCAGTCTCTAACTCTTTACAAAATTCCAATCCTACTTTTAAAATTCAAATTTTAATTTAAAATTAATTTTCCAACAATTTTTTACTTCGATAAATAAATTATCAAGTAAATTAATCAATTAATTTAATTTGTTAAATAAATTTTATAAAATAAATTTCAATTAATTAGTGTTGAAAAGTACTGAATTAAATAAAATTAGTTTTAGGGACTAGATTGGGTTTGGAATCAAATCCTATATACCAATAATTATTTGGGCAAAGCAATCATTGCCTAGTCCAACACCTCAATAGGCTTGGTGGGTTCACGCTAGCCCAATGACCCAAGATGGCCTTATGCGCACTAGGGTTTCCAAAACCTTAACGTTTCCAAACCCCTACGATTTCCTAAACCCCTAAGTTTTCAAAACCCTATGATTTCCTAAATCCCAATTAAGAAACCCACTACACAGGGTATGATAGCGGAGGACAACGATAAGGGCGGCAACCAACAGGGTGGGTGGGGTAATGGGCGACGACACGACGTGAAGGTGGTGCAGCAAATGGTGGAGAGCAGCGAACGACAATGGATGGCGTGGTTTGGCAGGCGGCGACAGATTACATGGAATTTAAATGGTACAACTTTTGTGAAAATTGAATTACATAAAATCATATACTCTGTGTAGTGGCATACATCAATTCTAAAATTGAAAGTAAAACACCTAAAGCTAATCGATCGAGATCCATCCATAGAACATATTCAAAGATACTTTGAATCCACCATACAAAAATTTATGCCAATATCACAACATCCATTGATACATACATTTAATCACTAAATATGCACAATCAAGAACCCTAGACTCTTATACCAATTGTTAGATCGAGTTTTAAAATTTGAAGAAAAATAAATAAATCACGAACAGTTCGTGGACGGAAGATAAAAAAAATTTCACAACATTTAATCATATTAAATGTATCCTTATTATTATCATGCGTATTTAGATTAACGTATTTAGAAGGGGTAGTTACAATTTTATACATTCCTATTGATCGTTTCGTGTTTTTCATTCTTTGAGATTTGTAGAACTTGAATCAATATTTACACCAATAACCACTCACAAAGATGTTGTCAGGAATCGAGTGTGGGCTCTCAAAATAACATAGAAAGAAAAAAAAACAAAATTTTCCTTCTTCCGCTAAGGGTTCAGTGGCAACAAGAGGAAGGGAGAAAGAAACTTTTTTCTTGCACTGTGTACTCACACTGTGATCAGAGTTATATCAACACACTTAGGGCTGCAACCCTAATGTCAGCCCTTATATAATAATTACAGAATTTACATATATAACCTTATAATGTAAATTGTTGAAAATCTCCTCTATGTACTGCCCCCTCTATGATTTTTATATCTCTCCTAGAGTCAATACTGTATCCAAATTCATCAATTCAAGTTAATAAATTAAATTGATCTCTATAAATCAATTAATTAATTTCTTTTATTTACTAATCATCCAATAATTATACAATAAAAATTTAATTAATTAGAACATCATTTTTGTTCTTCACTCATTTAGTGGCGACAATCATCACCTATGGGTTCGGGAAGTGTACATTGGTTCAAAACACGTTTTTGGTCCAACTGATGTTGTTTCTCATTCCTGTCCTTATGAGTTACTCCTGAGACCGAATGAACTCACATTAATAAAATTATAGGATTCAAATACTTGGTAAATTTATCTCCAGAAATTCCTAATCTATTGAATCCTAACATCGTACCACTCTACTATAGGTCCGATGCCAAATCAACTCTTGATTCATGTGCGCTACATTTTCTGTTGGTGCAAATAAACACTTTTATTTCACGATTCACAGAATTTTTTAACACATTACCCTTTGTAGATACCAGTAACAAGAGCGGGATATAAAATTACCAATTTACTCCTTTAGTTATTATTTCTTTAACTCCTTTAATGATTTTGAATAAGAAAGACATATTAGTGAAGTGTCTCGTACAGTTCACAATGTCTTATTCAATGACTCATGTCATCGATGACCAGACTCAATTTATTTATACACACACCCATCAATAAAATATAAGGTGATATTGTTACTATTGCAATCTTAACACAAATTTCATATCTATGAATGACGTAACTCCAACATAGTTGAATCAAGATCTCAACTGCCTAGGTATTGTCCTGCAATTCAAACTCACTACTTTGACGTATCAAAGATTGCAAGTAACTAGGTCAAGTTTCATATTCACCTCAGGATTAACGTAATTATTAAAATACCATTTAGTTATAACAATGAGGTTTAGAAGTAGATAAATGACTTTGCTTTAAACTAATTTGTTACTAGTCTATTCAACATGTTTCATAACATGTCTAAATCAACCATCCGAGTCTTCACTCTCATGCCCCAAGATCGGCATCATTTGGTTCAATCTAAAAGTCGATCATTTGACTACGAATAACATTCTGAAATATTTTTGAAGAGTTCCTCTAGAAGGCCCATCTGTCTTTACTCTTCTTACATTGATAATAGTTTCAGGACTTGAGTAAATTATAAACACATTTTAATTAAAAAAAAATTATTCATTTATTAAATTCAGTAATACAAAAATATCATAGAAATAACTAAATAATTATTACACCCTACTTTATGGACATAATTCCAACAGTAACATGCTGGTTTTGTTTACTCCAAACTACCGCACCTTGTCTGCAAGGTAAACAAAGCCCTTTATGGACTTATGCAGGCTAGTCCCCTAGAGTTTGGTTTCACAAGCTCAAACAACGTTAACCACTCAAGGGTTCACCAATTTTCATTTTAGATTCCTCTCGCTTTCTCAAAAGATTAGGCACTCACATTGTTTGATTACAAGATCTTCTCCTTCTCTAATTCAACAGATCACTCATCACATTATCTCTTTAAGCAATGGGATCACTTACATATCACACAGACCAAGTATGTTGCAGATCTTCTCACTCGAGCACATATGCAGGAACTTGTAAAACCGTTGGAATAGTGTTTCCATTACGAATAATTAAAGAGGAAAAATTCTAAACTTAAAAAAGTTAAAACGTAAAGAAGTCCAAAATGACGAGTAAGACTTCCAAACTTACTATAAAATAAAATTAAAACTAAGAACCAAATCTACTATAAATAAAAATTAAAACTAAGACTCCCAAACTTACTATAAATTAAAACTAAAATAAGACTTCTAAACTTACTATAAAATAAAACTAAAACCTCCCTTTTTTAAATTAAAATGAACCCTACTTCTTAGCTACACTAAACCTAAACGAGCTTTATAAATAGGAAAATTTTCACATGACACGTGGCAAGTGAACAGGTATAAAGCCACCTAGGATGCCACACAAGCATGGAAGATCAATCAAAGTAGGAAAAGAAGATGCCGTTGTGGTGAAGTGGGCAACGAACATCACATCTGTTAATTTCATCATACTACATCCAACGGTTCAGATTTAAATGGTTGTTAGTATCGATAAGCAAGATTTGGTCCCTAACCGAACGGATAAAGAAAATCTCAAAATATAAGCTCAATTTGGAGGAATTTTCGTTTATTCTTTGTGTTTTTCAGGAGTTTAGTTGTACTTCAAGTTTATAAATAAAGGCAATATGTAACTCAAAAAAAGGGGACAACAACTCTGAACACTCGTAAGAAACAAGCTGATTATGTAGCTTGCATGAGCCGTGTAAACCATTTTCTTCATAATGAAATACTATCAAAGCTCCCCGTGGTTTTTCTTTCCTTGAAAGGTTTTCCACGTATATCATTGTGTCATTATTCTCTTATTATTGCTCTAAATTATTCACTTTATTTTCATATTATGATGTAGAAAATTTACGATCATTTCTCCAAGACCGTGAATTTTTTCATATACACTTTATAACCTCTTCCTACATATAGGTGGGATAATTATCGATTAATTTTGTATTGATCGACAAGTGATACAGCATATCTGATTTCTGAAACTAGATAATGTTAAATTATTATAAGATAATAATTTAAAATTTAAATAAACTAAATCTGTTATTTGTGAACTAACAGATGAGCTAGTTGATGGGATGATCAAATAAGTTAATTTTGAATTAACTGATATCTAGATATTTATTTATTTAAAATAAATAATAAATTTAGAGAAATCATCATGTAGCATATTAGACTGTCATATGTCAATCACTGATTCTGAATAAGAAATTGCATGGACTACTGTAGTGCCACATGACACTACAGTGACACGTGGCACATTGTAGAGCCTCACGTTTCAAGAAATTGGCAGCAACTAACATCTTTCTGGCTCTTATCCATGTTTCAAGAAATTGGGATTAAACTTACAAGCACACCTCTTCTCAAGTTTGATAATCAGAGCGCCACTTCTTTAGCCTCTAGTCTCGTTTTTTATTTCCATACCAAACACATCAAAATCTATGTGCACTTTATTCGAGAAAAAGTCCTAGCAAACGATACATAAAAAAATTTGTTCCCACTACTTCTCAACTTGCAAACCTCTTCACTAAAGCTTTTCATCCCAATACTTTTATCAATCTTCGTGTCAAGCTTCATCAGAATCTTCCCCATTACGCTTGAGGGGATGTTAAAGCATATAATGCAAGTTTAATATCTCAGTTTTAGAAATTCACGGACACCATTGAAAAGTAGTGCCGAGCTTCTCCCCTTATAACCTCCAACTTTATGCAAAACTTTCCCTCGTAAACTGCTTGGGAATAAAGTCTTCCATGCATCCTAACGTTTCAATCCACCTTGGCCTCCAGCTATCTTTTTTCAATTGGCTATAGAAGCATCCAAAGATCTTAACTATAGCAACTCAAAGCTCACTGATTGGCTAAGGGAGAATTTACCTTTTGTAACAAACATTGGCAAATGTTTGGCTGGATAGTCTATCAATATTAATTAATTTGAATATTAATAAAATAATTTAAGTTAATTTTAAAGTTTCACATGAATTTTTTTTATTAAAACACTTATTTTATTTCTTTGATTAAAAATATTTTTTAAATTTAGTCTAACATTTATTAATTTATTTAAATATTAATTAAAAATTATTGTTAAAATTGCATATCAAAATATTTTTTTAGATAAATTTATAACTAAAAGGGCGTTTAAGTAACTTCATGTATTTCCACATATTTACAATAAAAATTCACCTATACCATGCATAACAATCATTAATTATCACCTATCACATCATAAATTACACATGCATAACCAAACATGACAATTATATTTTATAGGTAATTGAATTGCACATAATTAAATTATCAACAATTAAATTCCACTGATCATTCAAGAATGCGCAAACCAAATGGCCCCAAGAAATTTTAAGAGGCGCCTCCAATAAAGAAAAATCAATCCATATGCATATGTTTAGATGAAGATTGAATTTTATTTTTACAGATGCAATTGAACCGTTATGACATGGATAATTCAATAGTTAATCGGATACCCACAAACATTCGACTTTATTGATAAGATGTGGATTGATTTTGAGTTTATATCTAAAAGGAGTCTCCTGTGTTTTTTAAATCTTCTACATTTTGTTATCCATTTATGTTAAATTATGCATCTAATTGATTTTTCAGTAATCCAATTATTTATGTTATCCATTTAGGTGCTCTAAAGAAAATTATATACATGATTTTTGGTACATTTTAATAGGGAACAAGAAAAGAAATAATTTTACATGTATAAAAAAACAGAAAACAAAAAATATGTCTATAAAAAGTTGAAAATATGTTCTTATATTTTACTTCTGTATGTTTTATGGTATTCTGACATCCATAATTCAAAGAGGTCCTTCATTTTCTCTTCCAAGAAGTGCTCTGCAAAAAACACTTACAGTGAAGAAACAGTTCAATAAAGTAGTTAACCAAGTCAATAAAGTAGTTAACCAACATACGTAAGTGGTTCGTCAATTTTTCCTCTGACACCTCTCATTCATTCTACTTCATTTAATCATCTTTGTTGTGCTCTTCCGTTCATAGGACTCAAGCCCTTCTTAGGAAAAAGAAAAGAAGAATGATGCTTGACTTGAACAAACATTGTAACAATCTTTCAAACTGACACCCCAATCATTATCCCACTCACGACTGTTCTTCCGTTTATAGGTCTCTAGTGTGTCGCTTAGAGATTTGCTTCTATCGGGATCATTTGCGTATCGACGTAAATCAAATGGTTCCCTATATCTAAGCATATATAGCCTTTAACCTCTTTAAAATTGAACATTTTATCTGTGGACAAGTAAGAATTTTAACCTTTCAATTATTTTTAAATTAGGGTATACAATTATCATCTTTTGAATTTATTATTATAGAATATTTAACTAGCAGAAATCATTTATTATAATTTTCATTATAACATAAGAATAATCCATATAATATCGTGCTATTTCATATTATTCATGGTGCCCAACTATTCCTATTCTAAAAGGTTAACCTTTAATCTATGGAGAAAAAATTAAAACGATTGAGCAGTGTCATTTTTGTTTAACAAGTTGGTGATTTAATCTATTTTATTATTTCTTAAATTAATGATTTAGCTGTTTGAATTTTTTAACCAAGAATGTTTAAGAAAAGTGTGACTCCTGTTTTTTCAATCTTCTACATTTTGTTATCTATTTATGTTAAATTGTGCATCTAATTGATTCCATTATCCATTTGTACATGTTTTTAGATATATTTAACTTTGGGAACAAGAAAATAAACTACTTTTACGCGTGTAGAAAAATAGAGAACAAGAAATATATCTAGAAAAAAGTTGAAATTTTATAGTTTGATGAGCTTACAAAAGCTACACTTTTTGCCAATCATTGTCGTCGCCTAAATCATATCTAAACAATTGTTAAATTTAAAAAAATCTAATTCAAAAAATTTAAAAATTTGTCTATAATATAATTCAATCTATCTTACACGAACTCGATGTCAACATAAAATTTACAATCTAGAGCTTTTTTCATAAGTTTAAACGGTTCCAATAGTGTTTCCATTCTAAAAAACTAAAGGAGAAATACTCTAAAATTAAAAATAAATTGAAAACTTTACTAAGTCCGAAAGGACCCGTAAGACTTCCATACCTACAATAAAGTAAGACTTCCAAACCTACAATAAATTAAAATTAGAACCTTACTTTCTTTAAACTAACCGTGCTCTCTTAGGTACAATAAGAGCCTTGATTGAAAAATAGACATTAAAGGTACAAATGACAGAAATTCAACATAATATTAACCTTATAGAGCTTTCTTTTCATAAGTTTAAACCGTTGGAATGGCGTTTCCATTACGAAGAATTAAAGAAGAAAAATTCTAAACTTAAAAATTAAAATCAAAATATTAAGACATCCAAAATGTCGCATAAGACTTCCAAACTAACTATAAATTAAAATTAAAACTAAAACTTCCAAAGTTAATATAAGTTAAATTAAAACTAAGAATTCCAAACTTACTATAAAATAAAATTAAAATTAAAATTAAGACTTCCATTCCAAACTTATTGATAAATTGCAATTAAAACTAAGACTTCTAAAGTCACTATAAATTTAAATTAAAGCCTCCCTTTTTTAAATTTAAACGAACCTACTCTCTTTGTTCTCTTAGCTACACTAACGCTGAATGGACGTGAAAGAGCTTTATAACCTCTTCGTACATGTAGGTGGGATCAGCTCCGCATACAGCCTTGAATTCTTCATCTGTCCTGTCTGAATATTGATTCAATCCAACCTGATAGTTCTCTTTCCTCATCTTTTTACTTTTCTTCCATTCTCTCTTCCATAACTCAAACCTGTACAGCTTCTCATCAATACTTTCGTATGTTTTATTGTATTCTGACATCCATAATTCAAACAGCTCTTTCATTTTCTCTTCCGAGGCTATTAGCTCTGTCAAAAAACACACGATTGAAGAATCATAGGCCATTATCCCACTCTCGGTTGTTCTTCCATTCATAGGTCCCAAGTGTGTTACTCTTGGAGATTTTCTCCTTTTTTTACAACACTTTTTTCAACTAAATTTACTTCTATCGGGATCATTTGCGTATCATAGACGTAAATCAAATCTTTCCCTATATCTAAGCATATATAGCCTTTAACCTCTTAAAAATTGAATATTTTATCTGTGGACAAGTACAGATTTTTACCTTTCAATTATTTTTAAATTAGGGTATCCAATTATCATCTTGGAATTTATTATTATAGCATATGACCTCTCTCCATTTTTGATTATTCTGTTTCTTAGGTGACATATTATTCTTCTATAACGAGGAGTTACAAGAACAACTATCTGACGGAAAATGACTTTCATGTTCAGTTCGGAGAGCATGTTTTTCGTTAGAATTCCACGTTCCCTTTCACGTGAATTCTCCCTGCTCAGGTGAAGAAACCGTTGGCCCATAGTTTTTCTTCCTTAATCATAATAAAAGGAAGTGATTTCTTCCTCGAGTGATTGCTAGCAACAGCAAAGACGGAAGTTGGGTCAGATTTGGTCGTTTAGTCAGATCTGAACGGACTAGATCTAACCCAACTAATTTTATACTAAAATAATAATGTTTACTTTTCCAGAATAGATCTGGTCCATTCAGATATGGCTGGATGGACCAGATTAAACTTCCGCTCTTACGTTGCCTTGCAACAGAAGAGAATCCGGATCCCTATGAGAGAGAAGTAAGAAATGGCAATTTTGAACCTCTTTTGTACTGTGTTTATGTAACGACTATAACTCAGTTTTATATATAAATGAATACGGCAATAATCATTTTTGTAACCTGTATTACATTATAAAACTAACTAAATCTTTATTTTTTAAATTTTTTGAATCACGGCAGTAATAGGATATGGATTGATTTTGAGTTTTATGCCTAAAGGGTGACTCTCTTTTTTTCAATCTCTTGCATTTTGTTATCTATTTATAATAAATTGTGCATCTTCAGTCATCTAATTGATTCTATTATGCATTTATGTGCATTAAAGAGCACTAAAGAAGAATATGTACATATTTTTAGATACATTTAACTAGGGAACAAGAAAATAAACTACTTTTACATGTATGGACAAATAGAGAACAAGAAATATATCTAGAAAAAGTTGAATGTTTTATTGTTTTATTGTTTTATGAGCTTACAAAATTTATGCATTTTGCTAATCATTATGGATTTCCTAGGTTTAAGTATTTTTCACTTAATACACTTACATATAGCTTTGTTCCCACCTAAATCATATCTAAACTACTGTTGAATTTTTAAAAAAATTTATATATAATTTAGTCCACATGTCTTAAAAAATTCAGAATGATTTTTCAATCATCCAATTATTTCTGTTATCCATTTACGTGCACTAAAGAAGAGCATGTACATGATTTTAGATACATTTAAATGGGGAACAAAGAAAAGAAATAATTGTACGTGTATAGAGAAACAGAGAACAAGAAAAATATGTCTAGAAAAAAGTTGAAAGTCTTATAGTTTTATGAATTTAAAAAATTTATGCTTTTTATTCCTTAATTTAAGTATTTTTTCCACTTTATGCACTTACATTTAGCGTTATTTCCACCTAAATCATATCTAGACTATTGTGTATTTAAAAAAAATATTTCAGATTCATTAAATCTAAAAATTTATCTATGATATAATTCAACCATCTCATAAGAACTCTAGTCAATAATAGACACTAAAGATACAAATGTCAAGATTCAGCCATCTCATTAGATCTCATTTTCATAAGTTTAAATTGTTGGAATAGTGTTTCAATTACAAAGAACTAAAGGAGAAACACTTCAAACTTAAATTAGAATTAAAATTAAAACCTTACAAAGACAGGAAGGAGAAAGACATCCAAGCTTACAATAAACTAAGATTAAAACCTTCCTTTTTTACACTATCCTGCTCTCTTAGCTACACTAACCCTGATTGAGTTGTGCATAACACGGATATACTTGAGCCGGATAGAGCTTCAAAACCTCTTCACGAAGATGGTGGAAGTGTGCTTCCTAGCACGTTCGTAATCCTCGACGGAGGGAATAAATCCGCATAAAGTTATGAATTATTCAGCTGACATGTCTAAAAGTCCATTCAACCTAATCTGATAAGTAACATCAGATTCTTCCTCTTTCTTCCTCTTTTCAATATCTTTCAATTCTTCCATCCAATGTCTCAAACCTGTACAGCTTTTCTTCAATACTTTTGTATGTTTTGTTGTATTTGACATCCACAATTCAAAGAGCTCTTTCATTTTCTCTTTCGAGGCTAACTACTCTGCCAAAAAACATTTGAATTCAAAAATCATAGGCCATAGAAAAAAGTGATGAAAACATTTGTCTTACAAGAGAATTGAATTAAATAATATGTACAAAAGTATGAATAGGGCTACACATAAAAGTGTTTGATCACCTTCAGTTTTGTTACGTTAAATACTAAGAATTCAGTTTATTAAAGGTTGATAATGTTTTTTGTTAAAAGTTTTATGTTGCTATAGAGGTTTATTAAAAAATTTGTGCTGTTATAAAAATGTTTTATCACCTTCTGATTTGTTACGTTCAATACTAAGAAACAGGCCAGGGCCATAAGGGACTATACGAGATCTTAACAACATCATGGCATGCCCAATTATCTATTAATCTAGCTATGTTAGGATCTTTAATCATTATTTGTAGCTCACCATATGTATGTGATGCCCCTTATCCATATCTAGCTACTGACTATGGATCTTCAAGGCATAATGTTGACAAAGCATAATGTTAAGAATGCCCGTTGAATTGGAAGGAAAAAGTTCGGCAGCGGATCACGAAATCTGAAATCTATTAAAGGTTGATAATGTTTTTAGTTGAAAGTTGTGTTACGAGAAAGAACCCTAAGTCAATAAAGTAGTTAACCAACATACGTAAGTAGTTCGTAAGTTTTTCCTCTGACGCCTGTAGTTCATTCTTCTTCATTTAATCATCTTTGTTTTGTTCTTCCGTTCATAGGACTCAAGCCCTTCTTAGGAAAAAAGAAAAGAGAATGATGCTTGATTTGAACAAACATTGTAAGAATCTTTAAAACTGACACCCCAATCATTATCCCACTCACGATTGTTCTTCCATTCATAGGTCCCAAGTGTGTCTCTTCGAGATTTGCACCTCTTTTATACAAACTTTTTTCAACTTAATTTACTTTTATCACGATCATTTGTGTACCGACTGAAATCAAAATCTTCCCTATATCTAAGCATATATAGCCTTTAACCTCTTAAAAATTGAACATTTTGTCGGTGGACGAGTAATATTTTTTACCTTTCAATTATTTTTAAATTAGGGTATACAATTATCATCTTTTGAATTTTTTTATTATAACATATTTAACTAGCTGAAATTATTTATTATAATTTTGCATTATAACATAAGAATAATCCCTATGATATCGTACTATTTCATATTATTCATGGTGCCCAACTATTCCTAATCTAAAAGGTTAACCTTTAACGTATGGATAAAAAGATTAAAACGATTTAGCAGTGTCATTTTTGTTTAACAATTTGGTGAATTAATCCATTTTATTATTTCTTAAATTAAGCAATTTTCTAAAATAGAAATCTTAGATCTAGAAAAATAGTGATTAGATTTAACGGTTTAAAATTTTTAACCAAGAATGTTTAGGAAAAGTGTATTTACCTTGCATTAATATACTTCTAGTGTGGTAAAATATAAGAACAGTCTGAATTGTTAGAAAAACTTAAATGAGAAAATTGTCTCTAGATTTACACTCTTGAAAAATCAAATAAAATGGTTTAAATAAATCAAATAAAATTGACAGTTTCAAATTTTCAATAAACCCAAGTATGTTCTCTCTCCATTTTTTGTTATTCCATCTCTTAGGTGACACATTATTCTTCTATAACGAGGAGTTACAAGAACAACTGTCTCCAAATCATGAGGAGTTATGTAGTGTTGCTGTGTCATTATTGGCGTCGTCTCTGAATCACAATCTGTGAAGGTATTACGTCGTAATTTGCATCGATCTGTAAAGGAAAGGTTTGTTGTTTTGTTGGTGTGGATCTCGGGTCATTGAGGCCTTCACCTTCCACCGTTGAAACTTCTGCCACAGAGATATGGGGTAGTTTTTGGTCTGGTTCTGTTTGCTCCTTTTACTGGAATAGGAGCTCAGTTTGCTTTATCTTTATTACAGGCATGGTCGCCGTCTTCCCTGGGGTCGTTGCTGATCTAGTCTTGGATGGAGAAGATTTTTCTGCCAGTCTTATCGTTTTCCCCCCGTCTACCTGTTTAGTTTTTGCCTTTGCTTTGATCTTCGACGGTGCTTAAGGTCCGAACCCTGGTCAGACTAGGTCTACTTTTCGATCTAGTCGTTCAAGATTGAGGTTGGGTCTTTATCGATGGCTTGGTCCCTGCTAATTGGGGTTGTACCTAGCCGGATGAAGGGTCCCGGTGTTGTTACGTGATTGGTTTTTATTAGGATTATCGGTCTTGATTTCGATTCTCATTTTTGTATCTGTACCACTTCGATGTTTAGCTTAGTCTGCGAGTTTAGTGTATCTTGATTTATGTTTGAAGTGTTAAGCTAGGATTTGAACTGCATTGGTTTGATGGTCGGTTTTATTTGTAATTTCTTCTGATTTGATTTTATTTGTAATTTCTCTTTGTGATTTATGTGTTGTATCTATCTTGTGGTAGTTCTTGTATTGAGTTGCTCCTAGTTTAGCAATATAATGTGCTTTTTCTGTCTATGTAACTTAAATCATTAGCACTATAATACTGGTTGTATACTTGGCGTGCGCCCTTTATATAAGTGTAATCTTTTGGTTATTGTTAATAAATTTACCTTTGACAAAAAAATACAGCAATAACTTTTTCGTAACCTGTATTAAATTATAAAACTAACTAAATATTTATTTTTTTCAACTTTTTGAATCACAGCAGTACTAAGATATGGATTGATTTTGAGTTTTTTACCTAATGGGAGACTCCTTTTTTTCAATATCCTACATTTGTTATCCATTTATGTTAATTTGTGCATCTAAATGATTTTTCAGTCATCTAATTGATTTTATTATCCATTGTACATGTTTTTAGATATATTTAACTTTGGGAACAAGAAAATAAACTACTTTTACATGTGTAGACAAATAGAGAACAAGAAATATATCTATAAAAAAGTTGAAAGTTTTATAGTTTTATGAGATTACAAAATTTATGATTTTTGCTAATCATTATAGATTTCCTATGTTTAAGTATTTTTCACGTAATGCACTTACAAATAGCTTTGTTGTCACCTAAATCATATCTAGACTACTGATGAATTTTTTAAAAAAAAATCTAATTCATTAAGTCTAAAAATTTATCTATAATATAGTTCAGTCTATCTTGTACGAACTCGATGTCAACATAAAATTTACAATCTAAATCTTTTTTGATAAGTTTAAACGGTTGGAATAGTATTTCCATCACAAACAACTTGAGAAATTCTTTAAAATTAAAAATAAAATTAAAATTTTTACTAAGTCCGAAAGGACTGGTAAGACTTCAATACCTACAATAAATTAAGACATCCAAACCTACAACAATAAATTAAAATTTAAAGCCAGTAAGACTTCCAAACCTACAAAAAAATAAAATTAAAGCCTCCATTTTTCAAATTTAAACGAACATACTCTCTTTGTTCTCTTAGCTACACTAACGCTGAATGGACGTGAAAGAGCTTTATAACCTCTTCGTACATATAGGTGGGATCAGCTCCGCATACAGCCTTGAATTCTTCATCTGTCCTGTCTGAATATTGATTCAATCCAACCTGATAGTTCTCTTTCCTCATCTTTTTAATTTTCTTCCATTCTCTCTTCCATAACTCAAACCTGTACAGCTTCTCATCAATACTTTCGTATGTTTTATTGTATTCTGACATCCACAATTCAAACAGCTCTTTCATTTTCTCTTCAGAGGCTATTAGCTCTGTCAAAAAACACACGATTGAAGAATCATAGGCCATAGAAGAAACTGATGAAAAAACTTGTCTTACAAGAGAACTGAATTGATTGGAAAACATTATCATTATGTTTGGTAGTCCATGGTAAGAATAATTTATTAAAAGGCACAGTTTTTATGTTTGTTCTAAGTTGCAATAATTTTAGGGTAAAATACAATTTTCCCTCCTGCAGTTACGAAAATAAAACCTTCCTCTTTTAAACTAACTCTGCTCTCGTAACTTACTACACGTGTTTCGTTTAATCCTAATCTAGATGTAGAGATTATGGTAATTCAAATAGACCTATGCAAGTTCTGCGTTGGTGGTCCCAGCTAAAGTGGTGTGAGCAACACCACGAGTGGTTGGCCTGAAGAGGAAAACCCACTATTGCTAATATCAGAAGAAAATCGAAATTGAACTCTAAATAAAGCTCTATTTTCTGGAAGAAACTTACAGGCCCAAAAAATTTGTAGACGCATCATAGTTACCCCACTGAGCATGGGAAAGAGTTCCAAACATGTCAATACGGCGAGGTGGCCCAAGAGTAAAAGGACCCCGTAACTCAAGCTTCTTCACAGCCTGCACGATGGAACGAACACCTTCAAGTTAAAAATCCCCTAAAAAGTAAAAGGAATCCCTAGATCTTATATCAATTCAAATTTAAATTATTTATTTTTATCAAATTTTTATTGTTTTAGGTTAATTAGAATTTTTGTTTAATTAAAAATCTCAACTTTTCGACATTCTCAATTAGAATAAAGGTTTAATTAATTTCAATTATTAATATCAATCAATCTTGTGGCTGATACTATATATTTATAAAAATTTATTACTTAACGGCGATAATGTACACTTACAACTATAGAATAATCATAACAAAAGTGTATTTACCTTGCATTAATATACTTCTAATACTGTAAAATATAAGAACAGTCTGAATTGTTAGAAAAACTTAAATGAGAAAATTGTCTCTAGATTTACACACTTGAAAAATCAAACGAAGTGGCTTAAAAAATCAAATAAATTGACAGTTTCAAATTTTCAGTAAACTCAAGTATGTTCTCTCTCCACTTTTGGTTATCTCGTCACTTAGGTGACACATTATTCTTCTATAATGAGGAGTTACAAGAACAACTGTCTGACGGATGACTTTCACGTTCAGTTTGGTGTGCATGTTTTTTGTAAGAATTCATCGTTCCCTTTCATGTGAATTCCCCATTGCTCAACTGAAGAAACCATTGGCCCATCCTTTTTCTTCCTCAATCATAATAAAAAGAAGTGATTTCTTCCTCAAGTGATTGCTAACAACGACAAAGACGGAAGTTGGGTCAGATCTGAACGTATCAAATTTGACCCAACTAATTTTATACTAAAATAATAACTTTTCTATTTTTTACTTTTTCAGAACAAATCTGGTTCGTTCAGAACGAACCAGATTAAACTTTCATCTCTGGTGTTGCCTTGCAACGGAGAAGACTCAGGAGCCCTATGAGAAAGGTAACAAATGCCAATTCTGAGACTCTTTCATACTATGTATATATAACACATAACCCAGTTTTATATGTAAACGAATACGGCAATAAAATTTTTTGTAACCTGTATTACATTATAAAACTAACTAAATATTGATTGTTTTCAATTTTTGAATCACGACAGTAATAGGATATGGATTGATTTTGAGTTTTTTTTTACTTAAAGGGAGACCTTATTTTTCAATCTTCTAAATTTTGTTATCCATTTATGTTAAAAGTGCATCTAATTGATTCTATTATCCATTTACGTGCACTAAAGAAGAATATATACATGTTTTTCAATATTTAACTTTGGGAAAAAGAAAATAAACTATTTTAACATGATCTTGTACAGGAAGGCGATCCTAATCATAGTCAGTACAAACAACCAAAGATCGGCCAGTCATCATCAATGGCCCGCACCACACCGTTGGGATAAGGATCATTAAGATCAGTCCTGAATGAGATAGATGAAGGGCTCGACTAAAAATGTTTGAGCAAGTGTTTCCAGCTAGTCCCCTACTTCACCAATGTAGCAGTAGGCTTTTTAGCAGCGTAGCTCACAAAGCAAGTGAATCCGCGAAAGTTCAACTAAGAATTGGACCATATTCTATACCCGGACTTGATGAAATAGATAATTGAGTCAAATAAATGTGTTTGATAAGCATTGACCCGACTTCTTTCATCACAAGAAAGGGGTGAACAGTAGATAAATATCAGAAAATACTCTTTCAAAAAGGAAAATTCGTAGACTCACAAAAGAAAGTCTAATGCGCATTTTCATTAGCAAGTAAAGACAAATAGAGAACAAGAAATATATCTAGAAAAAAGTTGAATGTTTTATAGTTTTATAAGCTTACAAAATTCATGTTGCTTGTTAATCATTATGAATTTCCTAGGTCTAAGTATTTTTCACTCAATGCACTTACATATAGCTTTGATGCCACCTAAATCGTATCTAGACTGCCGTTGAATTTAAAAAAAAATCAAATTCATTAAATCTAAAAAAAATTCATTAAAATTAGAACCTTGCTTTTTTTTAAACTAACCGTGCTCTCTTAAGTACAATAAGAGCCTTGGTTGAAAAAGACATTAAAGATACAAATGATAAAAATTAAAGTTGAATGTTTTATAGTTTTATAAGCTTACAAAATTCATGTTGCTTGTTAATCATTATGAATTTCCTAGGTCTAAGTATTTTTCACTCAATGCACTTAGATATAACTTTGTTGCCACCTAAATCGTATCTAGACTGTCGTTGAATTTAAAAAAAAATCAAATTCATTAAATCTAAAAAAAAATTCATTAAAATTAGAACCTTGCTTTTTTTAAACTAACCGTGCTCTCTTAAGTACAATAAGAGCCTTGGTTGAAAAAGACATTAAAGATACAAATGACAAAAATTTGGCACAAAATTTACCTTATAGAGCTTTCTTTTTCATAAGTTTAAACCGTTAGAATAGTGTTTCCATTAGGAAGAATTAAATAACTCTAAACTTAAAAATTAAAATTAAATCATTAAGACGTCATTTTGACTAAAAAAAATTCCAAACTAACTATAAATTAAAATTAAAACTAAGACTTCCAAACTTAATATAAGTTAAAATTAAAATTAAGACTTCCAAACTTACTATAAATTAAAATTAAAATAAAATTAAGACTTCCAAACTTACTGATAAATTAAAATTAAAACTAAGAATTCTAAACTCACTATAAATTATAGCCTCCCCAGCTCTCTTAGCTACACTAACCTTGAATGGGCGGGAACAAGCTTTTTAACCTCTTCGTACATATACGTGGGATCAGCTCCGCATACAGCCTTGAATTCTTCATCTGTCCTGTCTGAATATTGATTCAACCCAACCTGATAGTTCTCTTTCTTCATCTTTTCAACTTTCTTCCATTGTCTCTTCCATAACTCAAACCTGTAATGCTTCTCCTCAATACTTTCGTATGTTTTGTTGTATTCTGACATCCATAATCCAAAGAGCTCTTTCATTTTCTCTTCCAAGGCTTTTAGCTCTGCCAAAAAACACATGATTGAAATTCATACGCCACAAAAGATAATTGATGAAAACACTCATCTTACAAGAGAATTGAATTGATTGGAAAACATTATCATTATGTTTGGTAGTTCACGGTAAGAATAATTTGTTAGAATGTACAATTTCTGTATTTGTTCTAAGTTGCAATAATTTTAGGGTAAAATATAGTTGTCTCCTGCAGTTACGAGGTCCCAAAGGACACCGTAAGACTACCAAACTTACTATAAATTAAATTTAAACCTTCCTTTTATAAAACTAACCCTGCTCTCTTAGCTACACTTACCCTGATTGAGCCGTGGACAAGTTTCTTTATTCGCCGGAAAGGTTTTCGAAACCTCTTTCCAAAGACGAGCAAGAGTGTGCCCTCCTATCTCCACTTCGTACATGTAGGGGGGGTAACTGTGGGGGGGTTCACATCCGCCTAAAACTGTGAGTTCTTCAGCTGTCCAGTCCGCAAAATTATTCAACCCAACCCCAGTAACCTCTTTCTCCATCTTTTCAATTTCCTTCAATTTTTTCTTCCATATCTCAAACCTGTACAGCTTCTCTCCAATACTTCTGTAAGTTTTATCGCATTTTGACATCCATAATTCAAAGTGGTCCTTCATTTTCTCTTCCGAGGCTAAGTGCTCTGCAAAAAACACTTGAATTGAAAAATCATAGGCCATAAAAAAAACTGATGAAAACACTTGTTTTTTAACATAGACCATTATAATGAACAAGAATTATTTACTGATTGTCAAAAGGGAAAAAGAAAAAAAAAGAAAAAAATCATGACCGTCAAGTAAATTTTTTACCTGGACCGAACATCAACTTATGTCCCTGCTAACCAACAAACCGTTTCAAAGCATATTAGAAACGAGAACAATATCCAGGAAAATGCATCACATCTGTATTTTACTAATGAAGAAAATAAGAAATGAAAGTGAAAGGAAAACGCATCACATCTGTATTTTAAAAGACAATTCAGGCTTGTGCATTGAGGCTCACCTCAATGCTTAAGCGACCATATAGAAAAAGAGCTCCAAGCTTAGGTGTCGATATAGAAGAAAGAGCTCAATGCTTATGCGTCGGTGTAGAAGGAAGAGGCTTACACCTCAGTACCTTACTATGATGCGGCCTCAAGGCTAAAGCGTCAGTTGTTCTTTTAATTTGCTAATAGCTAGATTATTTGAGGTAGTAATTTAACTTATTATATGTGTTTCATTTAATCCTTGAAGGAAACACAAAAACCTTACTCTAAAACATACTGTTGGTTTTTCCTTTATACCCTTCTCTGCTACTAAGACTTCGTCCACCCATTTAGCAACAAAAGTTGATAATTATAATTCCCACTTCCTGAATCAGAATAGCATCAAAACTATCAAATCAAATTATAGTGTAAAGTCTCACGTTCATGTTATATAAAAAGACATCTTTCTAATTTCTAGTAACAAAACCTGTATGATAACTTTTCTATTGCTTATAATATCTTTTATAACAAAATTTTCATAACAAGATGGTAAATATTATTAAATTCCTGATTTGTTGGCTTTAATCAATTGATCATAATCTAGACTTAGAGATTATGGTTGCCAGCCATACTACTGTGATTGTTAATTATTGTGAATTTAAATGACTAATGTTATTATTCTAACTTTTTATCCTTCTTTTATTTTAAGTTGACAAGTCCTATGCCATGAGTTTTTAAAAGATTGGTAATAATCAATCACTCCCCACCAGCTTAACTAATATAAGCATTGGCAGGACAGGACAGTTAATTAATCCGAGGAGATTATTCTCCCTCTACCGTTTCATGAATCAAAACAGAACAAATTTAGTATGCTTGGTAATTCAATTAGACCTTTGCAAGTTCTGCGTTGGTGGTACCAGCTGAAGTGGTGTGAGCAACACCACGAATGGTTGGCCTGGAAAGAAAAAACTACTCTTGTTAATATTAGAAGGAAAACGAAATTGAACTCTAAACAAAGCTCTATTTTCCGGAAGAAACTTACAGGCCAACAAAATTTTTATACGCATCATGGATACCCCATTGAGCATGAGAAAGAGTGCCAAACATGACTATACGGCGAGGTGGCCCACGAGTAAAAGGGCCCAGTAACCCAAGCTTCTTCACAGCCTGCACAATGGAACACCTTCAAATTAAAAATCAAGGAAGTAAGGGATACACACAAGAAATACCCGCCCCCCTCCCCCACCNCCCCTCCCCCACCCCCATCCCCTAAAAAATAATACTCACCACACCAACAGTTGCCCGTTTGCGATTATTAACAGAAGGGAGAAAATTGCCAGCACGATGAGACCCAAGATTGCCAACACGTGTGGGAATGACTTCCTTGCAGACTTGTTCTATCGCAGTCTTAAAGGATGCGAACTTCATCATTGTATCTACGGCGAATAAAGAAACTTGTTGGTCATACGAATTCGCAACAACCGGCAGCAGTACTGAGACAAAAAAGCAGGGAGACAAAAGGAGATGGCGACAAACTAAAATTTCAGATTCCACATAAGAACTTCAAAACAAATGCAAGAACTTCCCATATATAAGTAAGAAGAATCAAGGGGCTGAGGGAAAACGCAAAGATTTAAACACTTACAAAACTATCTCAAGCTTAATGTAAGAAGAAGAAAATATGCAGCAATTACTTTTGATTTCGAGGAAATAAACGCAAAACTTTTAAACCCTAAAAGAGAGGTCCAATAAATAGATTATTCTGAAACTCCAAGAAAAAACTACAATCGCACTAATAGTTTCTTAAAATTAGCTTACCAAATCGCAGGGGAGCGGAGAAAAGTGAGATAGAGAGAGAGGATCTAGGAAAATGAATAGGGTTTGGTGGTTTAATGAGGGAGAATGTATCTTCTTCGTTCAATGGCATGTATCCAATGGCTGAAATAGCTCCACAACTTCCACGAGATATTCCCTCCGCTCAGAAAAATAATAAAACATTTTGATAAAATATAAAGTTCCACCAAAATGTAATACACACCTCATTTTGGTCAAATTATAAGTTATATATCTATATTTTTTTTGTATTTTTGTAATGATGTACTTTGATCAAATTATAAGATACACCCTTCCATTAAAAATTTTGTAAAAAATAACAATAAAAACCATGTGTCATGCATGTGTGAAACTTTCGTTAACCAGAGCTAATGAACCTTTAAAAGAAGTTAAGTAAATATTAGTTTAAGTTTTGATCTNTTTTTTTTGTATTTTTGTAATGATGTACTTTGATCAAATTATAAGATACACCCTTCCATTAAAAATTTTGTAAAAAATAACAATAAAAGCCATGTGTCATGCATGTGTGAAACTTTCGTTAACTAGAGCTAATGAACCTTTAAAAGAAGTTAAGTAAATATTAGTTTAAGTTTTGATCTTTCTTTTAACTCTTTTACTTTTACTGCCACTATCCTAGTGAAAAGATTTCGACATTGTATAAGGAGGGGGAAGCTATCACTACAGAGAAGAGAAGGACTAGGGTTTTTTTATTTTTTTGCTCAAATTTGAGGATCAAGAAGGTCAAAATCTTCCTAATTTGTTTATTATTCTTTCGGGTTTGGCAATTTCTTGGTTATTTTTGTGTTCATATGGGTTATAAATTTCTTTGTTCGAAATTTTTTAACTATGTGTTCATTTTGTTGGGGTTGATTACAGGTTTCATGTCTCGTAGTTATTATTATGTGTTTTCGTGGCTGGAAATTAAAATAGATTAATTTGGGGCTCTATTCGATTTTGGGGTTACGTTCGATTTTGGGGTTCTGTCCGATGTTAGGGTTCTGTTTTATGCCTGAAAATCAAAAGGCATTGGAAGAAGGAAAAGAAGAGTAATGCTAAATCTTTAGATGATTGGAATATTGTTGAGAAAGTGAGCAAAAATGAGCATAAAGTTAAAGTTAAACTCACACGAACAACAAAACCGATGAAGTTTACTTGTAAATGAATAGATCAAAACTAAGTAAATCTGTGATGGTATTTACCTACAACGACCTATTTCCTTGAAGGCTTCGATGGAGTTGAAGAGAGATGAGGGTGAGAGAAAGTAGTTTTTTTAATGGAAATAGAGAAATGGTCAAAAGTTAAAAAAAAGTTTTTAATAAACAAAATATGTAAAATAGTTGAGTTGGAAGAGAGAGAATTATATTTTAGGGATCCCTCTTCAATGCTGGGAGTTTTCCTCCCAACATTGATGTTGGGCTAAATATAGGCCATTAGATCTTTGAGAAAGATTTAGGCCGCTGGATGAATTACAAGCCTATGACTTGCTTTGTCGGTCACCCACCAAAGCTTCCAAAGGAAGCTTTCCACTTCTTCTTTGTGGAAAGCTTCAACTCAAGCTTAGAAGCTTAAGCTTTAAGGCACAAATTTTTTTATGATTTCCACCCTAATTTCCAGGCTCTTTCTCTTCGTCGGCTCTCTCTCTTCATCGTTATGGGTGCTATCTCCGTCGTCGGCTCTCTCTCTGCGTTCGTGACCGGTGTTGTTCCTCTGTCATCGGCTCTCCTTCTTTGTCATCGGTGATCTCTCTATCTCTTTATATCTCTCTCGTTTTATCTCTCTCGGCTTAAGGCACTAAAAATAAACCTTGAGGTTTTGGTTGTGAAATAATATGTTTCTGATTTAAGGTTTTGATTGCAATTTGCATGTTTCTGATTTAAAGTTTTGGTTGAAGTTTGCATGTTTCGGTAGATTTTGGTTGTGGTTTGCAGTTTTTGTTGTGTTTTGATTTATGGTTTCGGTTGCTCTCTCTCTCTATTTGGTATGTAACTTCTTTCATTTTGAAATATCTTCTCTATATCTGCTTCTTTGATCAATTCTCTTTGCGGGCTCTACATAATGTTTTATTGTCACTCTCATAAGTCATGAGTACAAACCATTCCCTTGGTAATAAATGCAAAGTCTTGAGTCTTGACTTCAAATGAATTATTGAGGAAGAATATTTTTCTGGCTTGTTACTTCTTCTGCACACCCTACTCCTATGATTAAATCAGATCCAATTAGTGACATTTGGCATGTTACAGCTTGAACTAATTAGTGATATTAAATTTCTAGGTTGGAAATATAATCACCAACTATTAAATGTGCATTCAAATTTTGGTTTACATTGATGTGAATTTTGTATAAGACATGACTCGTGATTACAGAAATTAATTTGTGCTTTTTTCATTATTTCAGTTCTACTTGAATATTATTCTACAATACCACAGCATCAATTCAAATACTTGTCTGTATCAATTAAAGTTATCTAAACGTTATGCAAATTTTGAAAAATGAGTATACAATTCAGGGATGACAAAGATTGAGTTAACAATTGATTTTCCTTTTAGCATTTGTCTTCTTATACAAAAAAGTTAATAGGTTATTATGTCTTATTGTGATCTTTGAAGTTTGAAGAGTGCATAATCATAAACTATTTCATTTTATTTATATTGGTTAAGTAAGCCACACAAATTTTATTTTATTTTTTTGAAAAAGATACATAGGCCATTTAGTCCGAGTACCGCAACTTCATTGAGAGGCCAATTTATATCATTTTCCCAACCCTTTGGAATAATATAATTGCAAAGGGTTGCTTCCTTTCATGTATCATGCCTCGCCAAATTTAGTGTCATTAGGAAAAAAATAAGAGAAATGTCTTTGTCAAATTAAAATTGGCATGCAAGCAACCAATTAGTTTGCAAGAATTATTCCATAGAGTCATCATATAATACATTCTATGAGAAGGGATAGAAAACGTTGTGTCATTAGTGTCTTAAACATATATGCTTAATTAATATTAATCTATAAAGTCTCACATAAAATAAATTATCAATGCTATTGTAATATGGATCTCAAATGGTCAAGAGTTTATTCTCATTATTCCAATGGAAACAAAAAGTGAGAATATAGTTCCTTGTAGTTTTATCTATTGGCTCATAGTTTTTTTTATAACCAACCGATATAGTTAACCATAAGTTTGGTATATTATCTAGGTTGCCTTTGTATATTAACGATTTATGCTTTCCAGTGACATTTTCGTGTAATGCTTATTTACTTCATTGTTTATGCTTTGGAAAAAGGGTTGTATGATATTCATATCTCAATATTATAGGTTGCTATTGAGAAATAAGATTAATATTGTTATAGTTAGAATAGATTTACTTGAGAACATAATATTGGTTTGCAGTCAGATTTTCACCCAATTATAAAAGTGTCTCCTTATTTTTTTCAAGTGAAACCTCTTAATTATCGGTCATCAATAGGAAAGACTTTTTGGTATTGACAAAGTTGGTAGTCATTTTCTTCTAGAATTTATGTCTCAGTATCACTAGCGTCAATTGGATTTACTCAATCAAATGGAACTCGCTATGTTGTAGATTAGTTTATCATTTTTTTCCTTTTTCATGATTCTAAACGGAATATTGTAGTTGGAAGGAGATATTACTTGAGATTATTTTCTTTCATGGAAACTATGTTATTTCAGATGTTATTTGTTATTAGACGAATACTATTGTACTTATTATCCTTCAAGAAATCAAATAAAAGGGAAAGTCCTACTTTAGAGAGAACTACATGATTAACATCGTTTTTATATGATTATAGAGATTTGGACATTTATAGAGTTTTTAACTAGCTTACCTACGTGGTGGAACTTTACTAATATGATTCTTTTAACATGATAAACTGTAAAAAAAACTTGGAGAATAGCATATTGCAACTAGATCAAATAAGTTTCTTGCATTCGTTAAATTCTTTACACATCATGTTTATCATCTATTAAGATTGTTGATATATGTCACTTCCAATTAATTCGTTATCTCAAATAGTCATTGCATAAAGCTGATTAATAACATAATAGGGGTAGATGTATACAAGAACATAACATTGTGATGCCATTTTAGTATTCTTACTAGATGATATTCAATCCATTATAAATAGTATCAGGGATAATAATGATAAGAAAACATTATCATATGGCTAAATTTGATTATACTAACATATATTATAGATGGGTAACACAAATGTCAACGTGAAGAAGGCACAAAAGGATTTTTTTTTGTATACTTGTAAGTAATTAATGAGATCATCAATTTCATGTTACTTATTTTCATATAAAGGGTTGTAATGTTAATGCAGTTGTTTAAAACTAAAACAGTGCGAAAGAATGTGCTAAAAGGAGGGTGGCATGTGAAAATATTAGTGGTCATGAAGTAAGTATGTTTAAACAAACATTACATTATAACATGGAATTGATAAATTTTGATTGTAATTTAAGTGAGTTTCTGAGATGCAGACACGAAAAGATCTAGCTTTAAAGTGGAAAAGTATGACGAAGGATGTCAAACGCAATTGTTTGAAGGAAAATGAAATACATGCCGTTGAAAAGTGAAGCAGAACAACCAGGTCCTAGTCATCTGAGAAGGCCTTCATTTAACGGAAGTTGCTCATAAGCTTTACACCCAAGAAATTTGTGGATCTTGTTGCAATTTTTGATGAGGGGAAGAGGAGAGGAGAGCGGTCGTGGAGATGAGAGTCAGAGGATTACTGGATATTAAATGCCACAAGCTAAAGATGAACTTCTTGAAGCAACTATTAGGTTGCTTCGATCCAGCCACCTGCACATTGAATGTCTATAGGCCGACATTCAAAGTCATCGCAAATGATGTGACTTTTATACCGGGAATCTTTAACGGTGGACAGGAGATCAAATTCGATGGTGATGTGAATGAGATAAAAGATCTAAAGGCGAAGTGGGTGAACGCCAAAGGTGATATTCTGGTGAACGCCTTCTCAAAATTCTTGGTTGGGGAGTCTGACACTGACTACTTGAGGCAAGCTTTTTTGCTGTACACTGTCAGGGTTTTTTAATCTCCTCGATCAAAACCCATCGTCAGTCATTTATTGGTTTCACGTTGTGAAGTCACCCGCGACCATCCAACAGAAGAATCGGGCTTCTGCTTGTTTTAAAGATTTTGTGGATGCTCGCAAGGTGTCAAAATAACCATCACCGTAGCATTACCGGATGTTTGTTATGTATACAGGTAATATATTTAGTGTACATTGGTATTACTTTCGCATTATAACATATATATATACATATATACTAATAAATTCATTTCGATGCAGCTGTGTTATCTGGAGAAGTCGGCATGTGCTGCCAACTATGTTGACTTGAACCAACCTTCGCCGCTAAGGTGGAATGACATAGCTGTTGCAAAAATGATTTATTTTGTAAAACCAATGGGAGGAGAAGCTTGGCCTAAAAGCTGTGCGGTAAGCATTTGAGAATATTGAAAATTTGGTTGGATATATTACCATTGATTATTTATTACTAATTCATATATATTTGTATTACGTAGATCGATACAACCACGTAAGCCGTTCTGGGTGACCGCGAGAGTAAGCCCGTTCGCGAGGACGTGTGTGCAGATCTACCTGAAGAGCAAGCCACTGGGCTAGGTGCTTTAAATGATCAAGTGATCGCTCTTCAGGCGTAGTCTAGCTCCATGAGGGCGGATATTTCATAATTAGTGGAGGTGTAGAGAAAGATGATGGCCATCCAAGAGAATGTGTGCACAATATTGGCGAGTCTTTTGGAACGGGACACTGGTAAGTCTCAAGCCGAATACGATCATCCACGCGTCTCCCTGACTCAAGGTAAAGAAGAAAGAGGTTTTGATGAGGATATGAGTTCCTCCCATGAAGAAGAGCTACCGGTCTCTTCATCACCTTTATATAAAGGTGATAATGATGAAAGGTGCATCCGACTGGATGCTTTAGACAATGCATTTGTTGACCATCTATTGGTCAGGAAACCATCTATGACTGGAACAATTAAAGGACGTCGAAATGTATTATTTTGTTCATTCGTATTTCATCTTATATATATAACATGTATAAGCTAACTATTAATCTAACACTTTACTTGGGGCTGTGTTTTGGTTGGGCAAACAAGCCTTGTCCGAGTCTACTGAAAGTCAATTCCCGATGAAGTTACGCAGCACTGAGGGGAGAAGAGATGGTCCTCTACTCAGTTCACCCTATTTAAAGGGTAAACCAATCACTAAACATAACAAGAAGGTATTAAAATGGGTCCGTACACGTTACAGGACTCAATAGAAGTGAAAGATGAGCATTTAGTGGAGTGAATTTTTGAAAAAAGATTAGAGAATAGGTAGTATTCACACTAATCTAACAAAATTTGACACACCATCATGGCCAAATTTTGATTAAGTTTGTCTTTTTTTTATCTTTTGCAATGAGATTATTGTTAGACATTCTGGCCTCCATGCTAAAAGAAGAGACCTAAAGACTCTCAGTCCAGAAAATTGGCTTGGCTTGAACCTTATAGACTTATTTGTTAGTATTTTGACCTTGGAGGCTCGTCGTGCGTCGATGAGCAACCAACTCTGGTTTCTCCCCACGTTTTTTATTGTGAGTATCTACTACTCAGTATCATCCTTATTTTAGGTTTATTTGTCATTGTGTATCATGTTTTTGTTGTGGCACTACAGAGTCATTGTGTTTCAAAACTAATAGAGCTTCCTAATTTTATAAGGAAACACAAGATTGTGGATAGATATACGTCAACGCTTGAGCTAGAAACTATGATAAACAAATTTAATGTAGTTAAGATATTAAGTGTTGACTTAGTATGATTGTGTAAATGTATTGTGTAATCTAGATCTGTATTTCAGTACATGATGGTCGAGATCATTGGTTTATGACCAAGATCTCCATCATGGACGAGGAAGTCACTGTATGGGACACCTTGCTAGATGGCCGACTTAACGGGGGACTGGCCGAAAATGTCCAAAAGATTGTATGTTCTAATCTCTCATCATGACTTGCAATTTGTCTTATAGCATGTGTGATTTTGACATTGATTACATTTTTATATTTTGTGAATGAAATTATAGTTAAAAGGTATGGACTTGATATTTGGGCCCAATCTCTTAGATTTGTTGCCCCAGCCAACAACCTTCTCTTCATTCAAAATTTTAAGGCCGCCCCAAGTGATCACCCAATCAAATGGGTAAGTTTACTTATCGTGAATTTTATTGGGCTTCTTTCACCATTTAATGATGCAATTATTATTACGTTTCAGGAGTGATTGTGGTGTGTGGGTCTTGAGATATATGGGTGACATCTGGGAAGAAATTGTTGTCGACTATCGTTTACATATAATTTGTCAAATATTGTTTACATTTTGTTTAACTTGAGAGCTTTATTTTTTGTTTGTTATTGTTTCGGGTTCTTTTAGTTCTATATTTGGAAATTTTCTGATTGTTTTGGATTTTTCTCATTTATCGTTGTCATTACTGGTTATTTGTGAGGGTTCATTTAGTTATGTAATTGAGTTTTTTCTAATTTTTCTGGACTTGCTCGTTTGCAGCTGTCAGTATTGAACTTGTTGAGGTGTTTGGTGAATATTTAAACCTTAAAGCGTCTCATTTTTTGTTTTGTTTTAGTTGGGAACTTTTAGTTATATAATTGGAATTTTTTTATTGTTGTGGATTTGCTCATTTGTGGTTGTTTTTATTGAATTTGTTGAGGTGTATGATAGTTTGGTGAATTTTACAGCGTTGTTTTTTGTTTTGTTTTAGTTTGGAGGTTGGCTTCTTTTAGTTATGTAATTGAGAAATTTCTGATTGTTCTGGATGTGCTCGTATATGGCTGTCGATGTTGAATATGTTGATGTGTATGATAGTTTGTTGAATATTGGAAATATTTTTACAGGAGTATAAATCTCATGATATTCGGTGTAACATTTTGTTGAAGATCGTCAACCATCAAAACATCTCGTATGATATTTTACATGATAGCGTTGGTCAATTTTATATTATGAACTCATCTGTCTTGGAGACCCGGCTACCACTAAAGTCGAGTCCTACTTTAAACAAAGGCTTGAGAAGAGGAAAAAAATGAAGTGATAGATAATATTGCATTACATTATTGTGTCTTATTTTTTGATGTTCTTGTTCAAACACTCGCCCATTTTCCATTTCTGGGAAATTCAGTGAGCTAGAGGTTATTGAAGAAGACAATAACGACGGTACAATAAATTTCAAAAAGGGATATCTTCATACGCTTCAAAATTTATTGCCCAATTGTTATTATCTTCTTCAATAACCTTTAGCTCATCAAATTTTTCAGAAATGGCAAATGAGAGAGTGTTTGAACAAGAACATAAAAAATAGGACAAAATAAATAGGCCTGTCTTCGTCGAGCATCCCTCCAAGTAGACATTATTATGTCATCTTTTGTATATGATTATTGTGTATAGTGAAGATAAATAAATTTTTGTAAGTTAATGTGTACAATGATGATAAACAGATTTTATATATTATTGTGTACAACTATAAATCAAGGGTTTTTTATAAGTTATCGTGTATAGTGATGATAAATAGATGTTGCAAAATTATTTTGTACAGTTATAAAATAACATATTTTATAGAATTATTGTGTATTGTTATAAATAAGCAGGTTTATAAATATTTGTATATTAACATTCTCAAAACTATGAAAGCAAGTTAATACCAAAATGTACATTTACTGCGGCGGGGGATACAAAAAATTATACCAGTATGAGATGTTTGTGTTGTACATAGGGTACTTGTGCGTTGAATGGCGGTGGGTATGCATATGGGTCGAATTGGTAGGCACCTTGCACATTGAATGGGGATGCACCTTATCCGGAGAACTCTGTTGTGTGTGCACCTTGCATGTTAGATGGTACTGGATCATCGTTATTATAGTCCGACATAGTGACATGCACATCACTCGGTAATTATGGACATGGCTATTTGGTATGTCCAGTGTTCTTACAATGGCCACATCGACGCGTGGTTGGTCCTGCTTTACTCGAGCTAGCACCTTGGCTGCCCTTCGTCTTCACGATTACAGGGTCTTCAACGAGGCCTCTTTTAATCTCTACACCATCCTCGTACTTCACATCATGTTCGTTGGCGACGTTCTCATTTCATAAGGTCTTATATTTTGCACAAAGCATCTCAACCTCCACTTTGGCTCGATTCGACCATTCATTTGACTTTGACACAAGTGAGCAAGTCTTTTGGCAACTAGTTAGATCAAATTGTACTGAAGCAATATTGTCTCATTTGAAATGCCTGTCATGAAATGTCATGCAACTTTGACAAAATTATATTCCAAAAAAACTTAGAATCCAATCCAAACAAATTTAGAATCTAAAAAAAACTTAAAATCCAAACAAACATAGAATCCACCATATTTATATCCACAAAAGGTTGATATCAACTTTGACAAAGCATCATGGTGCAACTTTTCTCTTTTTCAACAAAGCATCATGGGAGTTCTTTGTAGGTCTTTCATGTTCTCATTCTGATTCAATATCCTCATTGATGTCGTCATCATGATCGTCTTCATTATCATTAACTGAATCTTCACTATTGTCATCATCTTCATCAACTTCATCATCATCACTCTCATTCATGCTTGCTTGAGTTTCATACATGTGCAAGTGTCTTTGCAATTTCGCCTACAGTGTACATATTCAGTATATTTTGATTTCAAACTAAAAAATAAATAGGGAAAGATCGTAAGTTTACAATTCTTTTAGACTTTTTTTCATTGATACTTTGGCCTTTATCATCGCGTACGATGCCACCGATTATGGGATGAAAAGATTTCATCCAAAGAATCAAAATCTTAGTAGTCCTATTCTTCATATTGCTCCAACGGAGCATATATCTCACCCCAAGCAAACAAGATGTAAGTTTTTCTTTAAAGATTTTGAATTTTATGTCTTATATTGTTAAAACACCTAATATATACTTGATTCGTTCTGCAAATTGGGTGTTTTTTATATGATGATTATAAAAATGTATGGTTGTTGGTAGAAATATATGTCTTGGATTCAAAACTATAGTATTTTCATGAGTGCCTGTAAAGTGTTCGAAGAAATGTCATAATGAATTATATGGTGTATTTTTTTCATTGTCCGTAAGGTGTTTGATAAAATGTCATATTGAGGTTTATACTATATTTATATGAATGCTCGTAACAGGTCGATGAAATGTTATATCCCATCCAAGGATAAAAGGTCTTTCATTTGCTGAAGTCGATTATATGAGTTATGATGTTAATATTTATTATTTAGTCATTCAATATCATATTAATGCGCAATTCGGCTAATGCAGGTGTTGACAGCATGCGCTGCAGGCATGATGGTCATGATTGGCTATCTCAACAAGCTGTTATATGAGAAAATGTTGAGTGTACTTGAGGCGATGATGAAGGTGAAAAATATAATATTAGAAGGATATGAGATTTGGGGTAGCGAGTTGGAGGGATTTGGCTCGAGTTTGGCATAGGTTTTGACTCGTGTGTCGAAAGGGATGTGTTCAATGAGAGATTACAGATTTGACTCATGTGTTACAGTGGATTTAGATCGGTTTTGATGGATTTCGGGCTATGAAGAGAGAGATGAAGATGGGGATGAAGAAGAAGGAGAATAGGGTTTAAGTGAAGAGAAATGAAGTGTTGAGAGAAGTGGGGAAGGATGGGTATCGATTTTTTTAAGAATAAGGGGGAAGGTGTTTTTTAATGTTGGGGTTAATTTTGATAAAAAATAAGGTTAGATTTGAAAATTAATTTTATAGGGCTAAATTAATTAAAACATAAAAGATTATTTTCCAAAAATTATGAGGTTCTTATTATAAAATAAAAGGTTAAATTTCAAATTCTAATATTTAGTTTCAAACTTTTTAGCAGATATACTCGGTTTAACAGTAGAATCTGACTTTAAGGGTTATACATGTTCGTCAAACTGGTAAATAAGATTTAATTACCATCATAACATCACAACATATAATTATATTTGATGAAAACTTGTCTCGCTCGATATTTGTCACAAAAACTTTTATTGAGTTTATGATTAAATATTCAATTGTTTTGAGAATCCTTAATTAGTACAATATAATTTCACATAGTAAGTGAGTATCATGAATGTTTGCACTGAAATAATGAGTTTTTTTCTATTTTATCAATGATTTTTCCGGTGTACAGTAAATAATTATAAAAATATCAATTTTAAGAAAAAAAAATATGCAGAATGGCGATTAAAGCGATATAAATGGCGATCACGATCAAAAAAGTGACGATTGAGAGGGAGACTGACAATCACCTATTTGTACATGGCGTTTGGGGACTGAAGTAGGTGATTGGAGGCATTAAACTAGCGCTTGGCTTTGATGATGCGATAAACACTTTCAGGATGGCGTTTAGGGGCTAAAAATAGGTGATTCTCCTATTAGGTATAGCGATTAGGTTTTAGGGGTTCACCAAATACGTAGTGGTGTACAACAAATTCTTCAGGGGTTCACCAAAATTTAAAAATTCTTTTTTTGTTAACTCCACTACATAATTGATGAAACCAAATACATAATTGGTGAACCCCTCTAAAAATTATTCTTTTGTACGTATTTGGTGAACCTCACTACGTAATTGGGGAACCCCACTACGTAATTGGTGAATCCCTCCAAGAATTATTCTTTTGTACGTAATTGGTGAACACCACTACATAATTGGTAAACCCCTCCAAAAATTATTCTTTTGTACGTATTTGGTGAACCTCACTACATAATTGGGGAACCCCACTACGTAATTGGTGAACCCCTCCAAGAATTATTCTTTTGTACGTAATTGGGGAACCCCACTACATAATTGGTAAACTCCTCCAAAAATTATTTTTTTGTACGTATTTGGTGAACCCCACTATGAAATTGGTGAATCCCTCTAAGAATTATTCTTTTGTAAATATATGGTGAACCCACTACGTAATTGGTGAACCCCGCTACGTAATTGGTAAACCCAGTACGTAATTGGTGAACCCCTGCAAGAATTATTCTTTTGTATGTATTTGGCGAACCCCACTACGTAATTGATGAACCATTTTGTACATAATTGGTGAACCCCACTACGTAATTGGTGAACCCCTCCAAGAATTATTCTTTTGTACGTATTTGGTGAACCCCACTATGTAATTGGTGAACCTCACTATATAATTGGTGAACCCCTCCAAAAGTTATACTTTTGTACGTATTTGGTGAACCCTACTACGTAATTGGTGAACCCCTCCAAGAATTATTCTTTTGTACATAGTTGGTGAACGCCATTATGTAATTGGTGAAGCCCACTACGTAATTGGTGAACCCCTCCAAGAATTATTCTTTTGTACGTAATTGGTGAACCTCACTCCATAATTGATGAAGTTCACTCCCTAATTGGTGAACCCCAGTACATAATCAGTGAACCCCTCCAAAAATTATTCTTTTGTATGTATTTGGGGAACCCCACTCTATGATTGGTGAGCTCCGCTACGTAATTGGTGAACCCCACTATGTAATTGGTGAACCTCTCCAAGAATTATTCTTTTATACGTATTTGGTGAACCCCACTACGTAATTGGTGAACCCCTCCAAGAAACATTCTTTTGTATGTAATTGGTGATCCTTACTACGTAATTGGTGAACCCCTCTAAAATTTATTCTTTTATACATATTTGGTGAACCTGAGTATGTAACTAGTGAACCCCACTACGTAATTGGTGAACCCCACTATTTAATTGATGAATCTCTCCAAAAATTATTTTTTTGTACGTATTTGGTGAAACCCACTACGTAAATGGTGAACCCATCCAAGAATTATTCTTTTGTACGTATTTGGTGAATCTCACTACGTAATTGGTGAACCCCACTACGTAATTGGTGAACCCCACTACGTAATTGGTAAACCCCTCCAAAAATTATTCTTTTATACGTATTTGGTGAACCTCAATACGTAATTGGTGAACCCTAGTACGTAATTGGTGAACTCCAGTATGTATTTGGTGAACCCAAAAAAACAAAAAAAAAAATTAAAACCTCCTACCTACTGGGCTTTGTGTGGCCCAGATTGTTCCAAATGCAATCTAAGGGCCACAATAGCCCAGCATCCATGCCGAGAATTTTTTTCACAGCATGATAAAACTTTTCATATTTTAGTAGATGACTGTGCATTTATGGGTCTCACACATGCATGTCATAACTTAACGTGTAACGTCATCACTTAACGCGCCACATCAGCATCTCCGTTAACCTTAATTAATAGAGAGTGACAAAATGACTAAATTGAGACTTTAAGTAAAATATGATGGCCAAATTGAAATTTTTAAATCATGATGACCAAATTAAAAATGATGTAAATTAAGAAACTTAAATTGGTAATTTTTCCTTTCTCTTAAATTACATATATGTTGTTTACACTATTATTTTTTAGATTTACTATTTTTTTTCTTGGTAATTTATAGATTAGTTTATTATTAAAACTAATTAAATCTACTAAGAGAACCCTAAAACTCAAATTTGCTCATTATGTAATTAACCCTTTCATTAAGAATGTATTGAGACAGTGAAAATTATTATATATTCTTTTATTTCAACTATGTTATTTTCTCTGAAATTTAGTTTGGGATAATCTTATGTATATAACTTTTTTATAACCTAATGTATGTATGTTGAAAAAAGAGTTTAACCTAATTTACACTCTTAACATTTGACCCACCGATAATTTATACCTTTGAACTATTTCTTAAACAACAAATATCCCTAAACTATGTGGATTAGTCATGTATACCCCTTTCCACTAATTTCTGTTAAAACTAACAATTGTTTTGAAATAATTAATAACTAAATAAACTACTATATCACTACAAAACTAAAAACCCAAAAAACACCCAAATCCCTAAATCCCCAACCGGAGTTTCCCTTCCCCTTCCCCGACTCCATCCTCGACAGTTCCCCTCCGTGACTCACCCCTCCGTGACTAATAATGAAGACCAACAATAGTGCTGCATATAAAGCTCTCAAATAGAATATCTAAGATTAGGACACTCTCTTGTTAAATCTCATGTCGGATAAATTTGGACTAATATTAATTTCAATGGTCAACTAGTACATTTTCAAATACTTCAACATTAAAATTATTCTTCTTTTTTACTTTTTAAGTAAATCTAAAACCATTAAATACCAAATTCAATATCCAAATCTTCCAAAACAACGCTTCTCCCCTTGTTGAACAGTTCTAATTCCTAAATATGTTATGAATAAATGACCAATAATTACAGTTTCATGTATGACAAGAAAAATTATAGTTTATGACAAGAAAAATTAAAGTTTCAATGCTCTAGTTGATTGAAGTATTAATGACAACAATATGAGGTTCAAACGAAAAAGTTACACTTAACACTAGAACTACATGGTTGTGAGCCTTAATCGAAGAATTTAACTCGAAGAATTCTACGCCGATCAAGTAAGAAATAAAATTTTAAGTGACCAAGTGATATGATAATCATTTATAGTTTATTTTATCAAATCATTTTAATAAATCATCAAATATCAACCTATAATGATTGTCATATCACTTGGTCACTTAAAACTTGATCAATTACTTGGTCACTCTAAAATTATTCTTTAACTATAGCATTGATCATGCAAGTAATTGACTGTTTTGATCTGCATCGAACTTTCCATACTGATGAGCATGGGGATGGGTAGATGGTCTTGTATTCTTTAAAGCCACCTCGATGTCATTAACATGATCAAGGAAAGGAAACTCAGGTTGGGGATTTAGGGATTTGGCTTTTTTTAGTTTTTTTAGTGATACATTAGTTTATTTAGTGTTTATTAATTAGTTATTAATCGATTAAAAATTTAATTTTAACTTTAATTTGATTAAAAAACTTTTTTGTTAGCTTTTTGAAGAGAAGTTAGTGGAGAAGGGTATATATGATTAATTCACATAGTTTAGCCAAATGGAAAAGATAAAAGATCATTTAACATGTTTCTTGTTTATCTCTAGACCCTTTGATAATTGAGCTAATATAAATGGAGAAGACCAGAGAAGCAAACAGGATAAAAGCTACAGAATAGTAGAAGGAAGAAAGAGACTAGTACAACCAAAATAGAAGGAGAACTTAAAAAAGAACATATAGAAGCCACATGCACAAACACAAATTCAAAAATAAAAATCATAGTGACTAGATGTAAAAATTGTATACTTACAATTTTCTTTTTAAGCAAATTACAAAGATGCAAAGATGCAAGAGCTTGAAGAAGCTGTTGATGGCCAATAATGAATTCTCGGGTCCAATTCCAACTGGATTAGGATAACTAAAAGAACGAGAAATTCTAGTTATTTCGTCGAATCAACTTTCTGGATCGATTCCTAAGGAGTTTTAATTGTTACAAGCTCTTCAGTATCTGAATCTCTCTTTTAATGACCTAGAAAGAATAATTCCCAAAGATGGAGTGTTTAAAAATGAGTTTGAGGTTTATTTGGAAGGAAACCCTAAACTTTGCTTCCATTGGGCATGTCAAAATTCTACATCCAAGAGTATAAGGAAAATTTTAGTCATTCTCATCCGCTCTTGGCCATTTTAGCGTTTTGTTTTGTAGTTGGCTCGTTGTTCTATTTTAAAAAAAGCAAATCAAAGAAAATAGAGTCCTATGAATCGATAAAGGGGCAACATCAGATGATCTCATATGATGAGCTCTGTTTGGCAACTGATAATTTCAGCCAGGAAAATCTGATCGAAAGCGGGGGATTTGGATGAGTGGGTTAATGGTCAGCGAATGTATGAAAATGGGAATGGGGCTTGATGTTTTGGAGAAGAAGGGGTTTGGAGCTTCGGTAAAAAAACGGTTGCTGCTATGGTAAAGTGTGTTTCTAAAAAAGGGTTTGGAAAAAAATAGGTTTGTAAAAACAATGTCAAAATGGCGTAGCATTTTAACTTAAACTAACAGAAACTTAACAGATTGTGGTGGAATGTTAGATTTGACTGTAAATGAAAAATTGAAGGTTATAAATGAATGAAATGATAGTTTAAAGTTATAAATGATAATAACATGATAGTTCGAGTGATTAAATTGTAATTTTCTTAAAAAAAAAATTTAAAGTCAAACCTAAAAATTGGCTATTTTCGTTAAAAAAAACTTATACACAGCCAAATTTTCAAATGAACACCTAAAACTAATGAATTTTGTCATTTTCCCAACAAAGAACCATATGTCGGCGTATAAAAGAGTTGATAATCTTGCAGGACGCACAGTTGATATGAAATCCACTACAAGTTATATTTTCATATTCGAAGGTGGTACATTATCTTGGCTTCCACTATGCAAGTAGAATTTGCTACATATTTGGAGGCTTGGACTCATGCTATTAGGTTAAATAACTTTACCTCTGGGATAAAAATTATTAATTTCATATCTAAACTTGTTAGGATCTATTAATATAATCTCGTTACAATACATTTATCTAAGAGCGTAAAATATTCTGATGATGTTAAATATATAGATCTTAGATATTACAAGGTTAGATATGGTTAATAATGGCGATCTGAATATGAAAAAAGTATCAATACTAATGCTATGTTAGCAAATCCATTAACTAAGGGACTTCGACCAAGTAATTTTATATGACACGTCAAATGTATGGGTGTCTTGATGTCATTTTAGTTTAGTGGTAGAATTCTGACAAGTCATTTCGATCAAGGTGGTGAAGTTTGATGCTATTCAGCTCCTCAAACTGTTTTATATTAGAAAACAGACATCGTTATCAATCTTCGAAAACTGTGAGGGGGCGTAACTGTTTTAAAAAAATTGTGCAAATAGGACTCAGTTTGATTTCTTATTATTTCGTTACTCTGTATTTTAATATTGGTAAATAACTTGTTTACATTATGTAATGGTCTACTGAAATTACTTAATAATATTTACCTGTCGTAAGAATGATATTTACAGAATCGTTGTATTGTTATTATTATTATTTCCATTTAATCTTATAATGCAATACACTATTTCCAACCATCTTAAAACATTTAATTCTACACAAGTTATTTCATTATAGGATTAATTTTTGAAAATTAATTTGGTTTTCAAAAATTGTCCAAAAAATTATTTTGGTAATTGATTTGGGTTTTTTCAACCTAAAAATTTTATTTTAAAATATTCTCTAAAATTTTGAAATTGGAAGTAATTATACATAGAAATTCTACATAGGAAATTAGAATTTAAGCTCCTAAGCTTAATGATGATAGGTAGGATTTTCAAACGATCAGTGTTATTGATGCTTGGAAACATTCTGATTATTTATGCAGAAATTACATAATGAATGGTCTTGTTACATTTATTCTATAGTGTAAGTGTACACTATCGTCGTCAAGTAATAAGTTTTTATGAAAATGGAGTATCGTCCAAAGGATTTTTTGATATTAATAATTGAAATTAACTAAACCTTAATTCTAATTGAGAATGACAAAAAGTTGGGATTTTTAATTAAACTAAAAATGATAAGGATTTGATAAAGATAAATTTTGAATAGTTAAAAGTTCTAGGGTTTTCGATTTCACCAAATCAAACATGCTCTAAATCTAATTCTCAATCAATTAACGTTTATTTAAAACATTGATAGCGAATTTCTCTAATATAATATCAATCTTTTTCAAGAAATGATAATAATGAATTAAAAGTATGAATCATACATCTCTGTCAAGATTCAATATAATGAAACTCATTAAGCACAAGAAATTATAGTTGGTACACTAGATTCATAATTATCTCTAACTTATGATATTTTAATGGTGTTATAAACAAAGAGCGAATTCAATCATCACTTCTCAGTCTCAGAATTAAATCCAAAATCATGCAATAGTTGGCCAGACAATCACAAGCATTGAGAATAGATTATAACACTCAATAATATTGAATAAACATCGATTAAATTAAAAATTAAAATTTATGAACAATCATGGTTTGGCTACGTCCTAGCCCTAGATAAGAAATTTAGAACATACTAGAATAAGAAGATATCCTAATAATATTCATGAACATAGAGGAAAAGAGAAGAAAAAACTAGATTTGAGAATGAATTGAAGTTGAGATCCGTCTCTCGGTTAGATTCGTCTTCGTTTCCTCTCCAAAAAACTTTCTCATGTGCCTCCCACTTCCAAAAAGTCCACAAAAGACCTAAAATATTCTCTTTATACACTAAGGTTCGATAAGGATAAAATAGGAGAGAAAAATATGAAAACGTTATCACGGTGCTGGCGTTCTGTCTGCTTATACGTCGTGCCAGCGTTGCGACGCTGGCCCTCCTGCCCAGTTTCATTCTTTTTGTGATTTTTCCAAAATTTTGACTTCCAAATCTTTCCAAATGCAACTGAATATCAAACCTACATGTTAGAAACAAAAATATATATATAAATCAATCAATCTAAAAGAACTAACAAAAATAATGTTAAGATTATCTAAAATATGAGTGTAAAATACATTCATCAAATACCCTCGAACTTAACTTTTTGCTAGTTCTTGAGCAAAACAAAACAAAACAAAAAAAATCAAACAAGAAAAACAATAAACATTAATTCTGAAATGCTAATGAAAGAGTGACGTAGTGTTTTTTACTAACGAAACTTGCCTCAAGTATTCCAAAATAGCGATAACCCAAGACAAACTTCTGAATTATGATCGTGTAAAACTTTAACACAATTACCAACTTACATTACAATATGAAAAATGTTATCACGGTGCTGGCGTTCTGTCTGCCTATACGTCGTGCCAGCGTTGCGACGCTGGCCCTCCTGCCCAGTTTCGTTCTTTTTGTGATTTTTCCAAAATTTTGACTTCCAAATCTTTCCAAATGCAACTGAATATCAAACCTACATGTTAGAAACAAAAATATACATAAATCAATCAATCAATCTAAAAGAACTAACAAAAATAATGTTAAGATTATCTAAAATATGAGTGTAAAATACACTCATCAAATACCCTCGAACTTAACTTTTTGCTAGTCCTTGAGCAAAACAAAACAAAACAAAAAAAATCAAACAAGAAAAACAATAAACATTAATTCTGAAAAGCTAATGAAAGAGTGACGTAGTGTTTTTTACTAACGAAACTTGCCTCAAGTATTCCAAAATAGCGATAACCCAAGAAAAACTTCTGAATTATGATCGTGTAAAACTTTAACACAATTACCAACTTACATTACAACTTGAAAAGTCCTGAGTGTGTGTGCGTGTGTGTCACCTTAAGTCGTCCAATCTCTTAAACCCATATGAGTTTATGCAATCAAATCTTGTAAAAGCGGATCTAATAATCTATAAATAGATTAGAACTCCATAACCAATTTTTCATGCCACTATCCACTAATGTAGGCAAACCACATCACTTAGGATCATTAGGACTTTCATAGACTTGTAATGTATGGCTAGGGTTTAGGGTAGGATAAAAGATATTATTTTGGTTCAATCTTTACCCATAGTCACACATGTATTCTAAGAATCCACGAGCTTAACTCAACTTATCTTGTAACACCCATAAACTTGTCATTTCATCTCTTGAATAATCAATCATGCTTAACCATTCTCTCTTTTTTTTTTAATTTGATTTCCTTAAGCATCTCTTTTCCTTATGAGCTTTCAGCTTATAACTCCTAAACCAGTTGGTCTTAGGGTATTAGGTTTTAAGACACCCCTTCGAGCTTAGTCACTCAAGTCCAAGAGGCTACGAAATCAAATTTATTCACCATTTTTTATATCGAAACTCTTCTTATCCACCCAGATTATCATAACACCAAGTATTTTCCCATAATATTCAAATACTTTGAGTAAAAAGGGGTACTAGGAAAACTTTTTATAAGATCGTGAAATTGCCATAGGTGATAAAAATGCTTATTTAGGCTCAACAGGAATGACTAGGAAAATAATTCTGCACAGGTTGACTTAAAAAGCGCAAACGGTCCAAAAATGGTCTAAATCATGTCCTAAGTAAAGTGTAGCCTAGAATTTCATCTCGAACAACAATCAAATTGGTTCCATAGTTCTTATGAGATCATAATGATATCTTAAGTCACACAAACATTCTTTAAGGAAAAAAAAGATAATCAAACGCTCAAGACTAGATGCTCAATATGTCAGGATTCTCTAACGTAATGAAAATCAATACTTGGTTCAGACACACACTGATACAAAAATTCAACATCTTTTCCGAAGCTATTAATAATTTAAAACCAATCTCATCATAGGTGTTGATGTTGTCAATAATAGAACACCAAAAAAATGAAATTTAAATTAAAGCCACCACCCCCAAACTAAAAACTTTCATTATCCTCAACGAAAAGAAAATATGTAAAAGGAGTAAGTAGAGAGGACTTTCCTGAATAATGATGAGCTATCATCCTCGTCAGTCTCTACATTGTTCTTGTTATCTCCAACTGAGAGGAAAGTGTTGCATGAGCCAAATTCGTCCATAGTTTTTTTTATAAAAACCCGAAGGAGAACAAAAATAAAATAAGTAAAAGAAAATAAAAAAACCTAAAAAAATGAAATAGCTGAAATATAATTGGGTTGTCACTCGGCAGCGCTTGCTTTAATAACTTCAGCCAGACATAATGATTATCCAGGTTTCACCCGTTGTCCACTGACTTTAGAATTTCCTTTGTGTCAGAAATTAACCAGCCTAAGACCATTTGTTGCTCTCTCAAAACCCTCAGCAGCTTGTCTTCTTGTTCACCATTTAACGAAGCAGAGATAATGACAGGCAAAGTGGATGCTTCTCCCATAAAGATGCACTGAAGGTGGAGGTTTAACACTGATGGTTTTTCAATAAATGGTAGCTGTCTAGGTTTACCTTCTCCAAATTCTGCACTATCCACCTGCAAACAACTATTCATATCATTTGGGTGTTTGATTGCTTTGAAGACATTAAAAATTACCTGATCATCTTACATTCTCAGAATAAGTTTCCCTTTTTACACATTAGTCAAAGTTCTTCTCGTAGCTGAAAATGGTCTACCAAAAATAATTGGAATTTCTTGGTTTTCCTCCATGTCAAGAACAATAAAATAAGCTTGGAAGATAAATTTATCCACCTTTTCCAAAACATCCTCAATAATCCTCAATGGATATCTGATAGACCGATCAGCTAATTGTAAGGATACCGTCGTGGGCTTAGTTTCACCAAGACCTAGCTTCTTGTAAACTGAATACGACATCAAATTGATACCAGCCCCAAGATCACATAAATCCTTTTCAAAATATGAAATCCCCAGCAACAATGCCAAAAACTTGTTACATTATTATATAGTGCAAGTGTACACTATCGCCGTCAAGTAATAAATTTCTATAAAAATAGAGTATCGTCCACAAGATTGATTAATATTAATAATTAAAATTAACTAAACCTTAATTCTAATTGAGAATGACAAAAAGTTAGGATTTTTAAATAAACTAAAACGATAAATATTTGATAAAGATAAAATTTGAATAGTTAGAAGCTCTAGAGTTTTCGACTTCACTAAACCAAACATGCTCTAAATTTCAATTCTCAATCAATTAACATTTATTCAGAACATTGATAGTGAATTTTTCTAATATAATTATCAATCTTTCTCAAGTATCGATAATAATGAATCAAAAATATGAATCATACATCTCTGTCAAGATTCAATATAATGAAACTCATTAAGCATAAGAAATTATAGTTGCTACACTAGATTCATAATTATCTCTAACTTATGAAATTCTAATGGTATTATAAACAAAGAGCAAATTCAATCATCACTTCTCAGTCTCAGAATTAAATCCAAAATCATGTAACAGTTGGCCACACAATTACAAGCATTCAGAATGAATTATAACTCTCAGTAATACTGAACAAACATTGATTAAATTAAAAATCAAAATTTATGAACAATCATGGTTTGGCTACGTCGTAACCCTAGATAAGAAATTTAGAACATACTAGAATAAGAGGATATCCTAATAATATTCATGAACATAGAGGAAAGTAGAATAAAAAACTAGATTTGAGGATGAATTGAAGTTGAGATCCGTCTCTCAGTTGGATTCGTCTTCGTTTCCTCTCTAAAAAGCTTTTGGATTCGTCTTCATTTTGTCTCTAAAAAGCTTTCTCTTCTACCTCTCACGTCCAAAAAGTCCACAAAAGCTCTTTATACACTAGGGTTAGATAAGGATGAAATATGAGAGAAAAATGTGAAAATTTTTATTGCACCAGTGTCATGGCGCTGGCGTTCTGCCTATATGTCGTGCCAGCATCGTGACGCTGAGAAGTCAGGGCCGCGATGCTGGCGTTCTATACTACCAGCGTGGTGAAGTTGGCCCTTTTGTCCAGTTCCGTTCTCTTTACGATTTTTCCAAATTTTTTACTTTCAAATCTTTCTAAATCAATCCAAATGCAGTTGAATATCAAACCTACAAGATAAAAACAAAAATATCCATAAATCAATCAATAAATCTAAAAGAACTAACAAGAATAAGGTTAAAATATGAGTTGTAAAATACACTCATCAAGTCATGCTGATTCTTTGTATAATGTTTATTGTGATAAGAAAACAACAAAGGAGCTATGAGAATCTCTTGAACGAAAGTACAAGACTGAGGATGCAGGCGCTAAGAAATTTACCGTCGCCGGCTTTCTAGAGTTTAAAATGGGGGATTCTATAATGGTAATAAGTCAAGTGCAAGAACTTCAAATTATCCAACACGAGATTCATGCTGAGGGAATGATGCCGAGTGAATCATTTTAAGTGGTTTGTATTATTGAGAAATTGCCTCATGGATGGAAGGATTTCAAGAATTATCTCAAGCACAAACGAAAGGAAATGAGCATTGAGGATCTTATTATTCAACTTCAAATCAAAGAAGATAATAGGCTATCCAAAAGAAGAGGGTCAAACCCTGTTGATGTAGCAAATGTTAATATTGTGGAGCATGGTCAAGGTTTTAAAACCAAGAAGACCAGCAACAAAGGAAATGGTCCAAACAAGCTAGGACCTAAAGGAGGGGTTTCTAAGAAACTAAAGTTCCAAGCCAAGTGCTACAATGTGACAAGTTGGGTCACAAATCATCTGAGTGTGAATGCCTAAGAGAAACAAGGAGGCTAATGTGATTGACAACATTGCTCGATGTGTTTCTGATATTAACCTCTCACTAGTGGTTTCTGAGGTCAACTTGGTGGATTGACACTAAAGCTACCCGTCTTGTGTGTTCTGACTGTGGGATGTTCTCTACCTTTATAGCCGTCGAGTATGGAGAGAAGTCATTTATGGGAAACTCGGCCACCTATGAGATCAAAGGCCAAGGAAAAGTGATGTTGGAGATGACTTTTGGGAAGGAATTGACTCTGAACAATGTCTTGTATGTACCTGATATCCAGAAAAACCTTGTGTTTGGTTCATTGGTGAATAAACATGGATTTCATATGGTATTTGAGTCAAACAAAATTATTTTGTCTAAGAGCGGAATGTATGTTGGTAAGGGTTATATGAGTGATGGAATGTTCAAACTCAATGCAATGACTTTAGTTAAACCCAATATTAATAAAGCTAGTTCTTTTGCTTGAGTCTTCCAATTTAGGGCTTGGTAGACTCGATCATGTTAATTATGATACTTTGCGTAAATTACTTAGCTTGGATCATATACCAACATTTCACATTTATTCCATTCTCAAGTGTAGAATTTGTGTAGATGTAAAATTAACAAGGTCTTCATTCCAAAATATTGAAAGAAATATCGAATCACTTGATTTAATCCAGAGTGATATATGTGATTTAAAATTTTTACAAACAAAATGTGTTAATAAGTATGTTATTACTTTTATTGATGATAGCACAAAATACTATTATGTATACTTGCTAAAGAGCAAGGATGAAGCTATAGAGAAACATATTCTCTATAAAAATGAAGTTGAGAATCACTCAATAAGAAAATTAAGGTGCTAAGAAATGATAGGGGTGGTGAATCTGAATCGCCATTTGTTGAGATTTGTGCTCAACTTTGGATTATACATGAAACCACAACACCTTATTCACCTCAATCTAATGGTGTTGCTGAGCGTAAAACCCGTACACTGAAACAAATGATGAATGCATTGTTGCTCAGTTCTGGATTACCTCAGAACATGTGGGAGAAGCCTTTTTTATGGCTCACTATCTTTTGAATAAGATACTGAAAAAGAAAGAGGATAAGACCCCATATGAGTTATGGAAATGTAGAAAACCTTCATACAAATACTTATGAATGTCAGGATGACTCGCTAAGGTGATGGTACCTACACCCAAAAAGGTAAAAATATGACATAAAACTGTTGATTGCATTTTTATTGATTATACAAATGGCAGTAGTGCGTATCGGTTCCTTATGTAGGAATCTAGCAATCCTGAGATTCACAAGAATACGATAACGGAGTTTAGGAATGCATCATTCTTTGAACATGTATTTCCTTACAAATCTAAGGAAGAGCCAAGCTCTTCAAAAAGACTTCTTGAGACTATTGATGAAGAAGATAGTCTGGAGCAAGATGGAGAAGTTGAGATAGAATCTAGAAGAAGTAAAAGAGTTAGGACAGAAAAATCTTTTGGTCCTGAATTTCTGACTTATATGATTGAAAGTGAACCAAGAACTTTCAATGAAGGTGTGAACTCCAACGAATGTCCTTTTTGGAAAGAGGTCATTAAGAGTGAACTTGATTCAATTTTTCTAAATCATAGTTGAGAATTAGCGGATCTTCCACCTGGTTGTAAACATTTGGGTTCCAAGTGGATTTTCAAACGAAAAATGAAAGTCGATGGATCAATTGATAAATACAAGACTAGGCTTGCAATTAAAGGCTACAAATAGAAGGAATGTCTTGATTATTTTGATACATATTCTCCAGTGTCGAGAATAAACTCCATTAGGATGATACTTGCAATCACAGCTTTACGAAATCTTGAAGTACATCAAATGGATGTGAAAATAACCTTTCTAAATGAAGATTTGGAGGAAGAAATCTACATGCAATAACTAGACGAGTTTTTCACTTCTGGGCAAGGAAAGAAAGTCTGTAAATTAGTTAAATCATTGTATGGTTTGAAATAAACACCAAAACAATGGCATGAGAAATTTGACAGTCACATGATGTCAATTGGATTCAAAATCAATGAATGTGATAAATGTATCTATGTTAAAGATACAGAGAATGGATATGTCGTTGTGTGTTTGTATGTTGATGATATACTTATCGTTGGGAGTAATGATAAGATGATCAAATCTATGAAAGATATGTTAAAATCTAGATTTTATATGAAAGACATAGGACTTGCTAATGTTATATTGGGAATAAATTTTAAAAGAACATAAGATGGACTTATTTTAAGTCACTCTCATTAAGTAGATTCTATTCTTGAAAATTTTAGCAAAGATGACACTGGTGAATCAAAAACATTAATGGATACAAGTGTACATTTGTCCAAGAATAAAGGTGAGAGTATCTTTCAAGTAGAATACTCTAGAGACTACTCTAGAGTGATAGGTAGTCTAATGTACTTGATGCGTTGTACAAGACCTGATATAGCCTAAACAGTGAGTAAACTAAGTAGATTCACGAGTAATCTCGGAGCTGAACATTGGAAAGCCATTATAAGAAAACTGAGGTACCTACGATATACTCAGAGTTATGAACTACACTATTCAAGATATCTAGCAGTCCTAGAAGGATATACTGATGCAAATTGAATATGTGATAAGAAAGATACGAAGTCAACTAGTGGGTATGTTTTCACATTAGGAGGAGCTGTCGTAGCATAGAAATCCTCAAAACAGACAGTTATAGCTAGATCCATTATTGAATCTAAGCTTATAGGTTTAGACAAATGCGGGGAGGATACTGAGTGGCTACATCACTTCCTAGAGAATATTCCTAGGCGGACAAAACCTGTGCCACCAATATGCAAACATTGTGATAGTCAAAGTGTTATTGGAAGAGCACAAAGTAATGTGTATAATGGTAAGTCTAGACACATTCGTCGGAGACATGATACTATTAAACAACAACTCTTGACATGGGTTATCACTCTTGACTATGTGAAATCAAAGGATAACATTGCGAATCCATTAACCAAAGGGTTAAATCAAGAGTTAGTTGAAAAGTCATCGATGAGAATGAGACTAAAGTTCATGTAAAAATAAGTTAATACAAAGGAAACCCAACCTAGTTGATTGGAGATCCCAAGATCTAAGTTCAAAGGGACAACCTAACTGTATAAACTTAGTTGGATCACTATGGGGGTTTTCCCTATCCATTCCTATGATGAAAACAACGATATCCATTGGAGATTAGGTTAAGCTGAGGTTTTAATGATTCTTATGCATTGGAAACTGTGAGACCCGAGCTGAATAATGCGAGTTTACTCTTAAATTAATATATCACCTATGTGAGAGTGAAGTGGGGCCGCTTCTATAGGAATTGTAAGGGCATAATTTTTCAAAAACTCTTGTAGAACCAGGAGGATGTTCATGGCCAAAACAAACATAATCATGAGAATTAAGCTGTGTCAGGGATGACTCCCGTATGTAGTATGTCATCGTTTACATAAAAGGTCAAAAAGTTCAAAGACATTGTGATTACTGGTCAGCAAGTTACATAAAAACATTCTTATACAAAGGAAGGTTCAAAGGGTAAAACCTACCTATCATATGCAGGTTTCGAAACATAGAATTCTATCACCATGTCTGTCGAGTCATTGGTCGTCAATTTTCATTAATGTGGGGAATTATTGGAAAAATAGGTATTTGTACACCATTTTTGTAGATCAATTTTGGATAAATTTTTAGGTGGGATCCATTACGTAAAAGTATAAGGTCTTCAGATATTTGAATTTTCCTCCGCGAGTACATCAAAATTGACTATTAATTTGTCAAAAGTGGCTCGTGATGAATGAGAGATTATCTCCCGAAGTAAACTAAATGAAAATGAAAAAATAAGTGAAAATTATAGAAATCTCACATTGGAAAGAGAGAAAATGTTGGAATGGTATATATTGAGATGTTAGTATCAAGAGTGGTAACTTGATAAGGCTAGAGGTTCTCTCTATATGGAATACCTCTAAATGGGCCAATGGTTTGTCTTTTGCTCTAGATTTATATTTTCTCCTCATAGGAAGCCCAAAGGTCATGAAATATGAAATATTCTTGTAAATTACAGCCCTTAATATTTTTATTTTTGCAAATTAAATAAAAATGTTTTGGACTTAATTTTTTATTAAATAGTCTTTTAATGGGTTAAATACCTTTTATTACACACCTCCCCCATGAGTTATATAAAAGGAGGCATTCCCCTCCTCATTTTTCAGACCAAAGAAGCTTTCAAACTCTTTTATTCTCTCAATATTTGTTCTCCATGTTTTTGTTTATTCTTTTTCAAGTTTTATTGGTTCAATTTTTGGTTCTGTCTCGGTTTGGTTTTTTTGTTTCGATCTGATTTGGTTTATTTTTGATTCCGTCGACTGTTTCATTTTCTACTCCAAGTCTTAAATTTACATCGTTACTCTGGTGGTAGAATTCTGACAAGTCAGTTCGATCAATATGGTGAAATTGAGTGCTCTTCAGCTGCGTCAAACCATTTTATCTTGAAAAATAAACGCCATTATCAATCTTAATAACTGTTTTAAGGAAACTGTGCAAACAATACTCGGTTTGATTTCTTATTATTTCGTTACTCTGCCCGTATTGTTTTAATGTTGGTAAATACTTTATTTAAATTTTGTAACCATTGTGTTTACAATGCTTTCCGTAATTCTGTTATTTATCCGTCGTAATTAATGTATTTACAAAATTGTTGTATTATTATTATTTCCATTTAATCTTATAATGCAATACATTGTTTCCAACAAGAATCACCAAAAACAAACAAGTAAATCTTCTATACTTCTCCTTCATCTTTGAAAAATGACTGACAAATTATATGGATCATTAGGTTAGTTCTCTTGGTATCAATGGGATTTTTAGAGAGGAGATGATAGTTTCTGAGTTGCATAAGGACTTGATTATTGAGTATATCCAAACTTAGAGAAGAGGTGACAATTTCTTTCTGCTAGTTGCATAAGGACTGGAAAACTGAACATATCCAAACTTGATAAAGGCTCCTCAGTGGTAACAGAAATAAAGGCTCCTCTAAGAGACATGTAAACAAGGCCTAATTCCAAATCAATGGATTTTTTAACTGTGTTGCCATTGCTTCTGATAAAAACTTGACAAGGTTTCTCTTTTCAATTTCCTTCTATTTCTTCAGTTCAAGATGACGCGCCTGGAAATAAAGTTGATCAGTTTGTAGGTTGTTTTTGTAGCATGCATTAGCATATAGCTGATATTGTAGAACGATTAAGATAGCTACTAGAAAAACAAAACAAGATGGATGTAGGCTCAAGTAAAAACAATAATCATTAATTTTTTGTATTAAAAAACAAAACGTAGGTTGTTTTTGAAAACATCAAAACAAGATTCTGTTTTTAAAACTGTGAATTTAATTTCTTGTAAAGAAAAAACAATTATGTTTTTGCAAGATAAAATTAAAATAAAAAGAATTGAAAAACAACTTCAAAATACTGCTATTTAAAGACAAATTAAATTATTAGGTACTGGCATTCCTAATACATTTTAGAAAATCCAAACAAATGAAATTAATAAAGTTACATTTGGTCGATATAAATCAAAAGTAATGTCATTTGATCTTAAATATGCTTTAAGAAAATTTCAGAATATAATGAATAAAATCGTTGATCAATTCATTGATTTCACGATTGTTTGCATTAGTAATATTCCTATTTTCTCTAAATTTGTTAAACAATGCTGGAAACACTTTGAATTATTTGTTAAGATAATAAAAATAAAATAATTTTGTTATCTCCATAAGAAAAATCAAATATTTCAATCTGAGATTAGATTTCTAGGATTTAAAATTTATTATTTCATTATTAAGGCAATTAATCGAATCATACAATTTACTTTGTTAATTCAAAATTATCTTTTAAAAATTAACTGTGAACCTATTGGGACAAGCAATTTTTAAAATTGAATTTTCAGACAAAACAATCAAAGAATTTTTTATGCTAGAAGAAACTTTCTTCATCATGTCTAACGGATTTCAAAAAAGGCATAGGCTTGCTGTGGGACCCTTAATAGAAAGAATCAGTATCACCTTCAGAAATCATGTGAGAATAATAAATGGTTTAATTATATAAGAGTTTTTGACTCAACAATTGACCCTTAAGACTCAAATTAAAGAGGAGTCTTCTACTCCTACCCTATCCCAATCAACAATACTTGGGTCCATCAGAGTCAATTATCAATGAACCCTAATAAACCAATTTGACCATTTCTCAATATCTCAACCTCTCAATATCCAATCATTTACAAAATACAAAGAATCATCTTCTTATCTCAGGAAAATTCCCAGCAAAAATCTCTTTCATATTGAGCCTCAATTTTCTCATTTGAAAGACCCTAATGATATTGTAAGAGCCAATTTTTCCTAATTTTCACTTTGTCCCCTGGTCACAGAGACAAAAATCTCAGTTTCTACAAAGAGATTTTCTTAGAGACTAAATCCATAAATACCAACTCAATCAAAAAATCTTAAGAAAGAATCATCTACCATTCTTTCTATATTCTCAAAATCATAACTATGAAGGATTCGAAAGCATATCCTTCAAGTTTCAAAAAAAAATTAAGTAAAAAGTAGTATAATTATTTTGACTATATTGATGCTTGGAAAAAGATTTCTTGCATCAAAATAGTGATTTTTCTCACTATTAGTTTTTAAATGTTGATAAAAATTTCAAAATTAGTTTTCCAAATTGGTTCTTGAAATGGTGGTCCATTCATGATCCTACCTTAAAACATTTTTCAATTGATTTATAACAATGTTTCAATTTATTTTTAAAAGTTTACAAGCCCTCACCAATTGAGGTTTCATTTTCCCAAATACTTTACTTTTCTTCAAATAAATATAGAGTACCTTTGATCCCAAAGTGGAAATACTCAATTGAAAATGGAATCCCCACGAGGCAATATTATGTTAAATGGCGAGATAAATTGAATACCTAGAAAATTATTGCATCCATCAATCATGAATTTGTAAGTGTCTGTCCCAATATGAGACTAACAAATCCTTTTACCCAAGCTCTATTAAAAATTAATGAGACCATTAACCTAGTTCCATAAATAAAATTATCCAATTCGAATTATTCCAAACCCAAATCAAAACTTAAGTCCAAACCCTCTTCAAAGAGTAAATTAAAGGCCACGAAACTAAAGTCAAATTAAAGCAAGAATTAATCCAAAAAATACTTCTCATTTTGGAAGACAATAACAAATCTAACTCTAAATCATTCGTAGAGTCAAGTCACCCAATTAAACCAAAAATCCACAAAACTCAATCGACCAGAAATGCTACCCTTCAACAATTGAATGACTTATTTGATGACATCAACAATGATGAATAAATAAAAATAATTCACCTAGCAAAATGCCAATGTTTAAATAATAAAAAAAATCAAAGAATCAAGATATATCATGATGACACCCCAACACAATGCTACAGTCACAATGATCTTCAAGACAAGTAATAATGGTTTCTCCACAATCAGTAAATCAAAGCACAATAATCCAAGATAACAATTATTAAGGAATCCAATGCACAACAATAGTTACAATGACTGTTCAACGATAGCAATCATAGCAGAAAATTTTAAAGACACGAAGACCAAAATAAAAATTATCGAAGAATCTTTGCATTTTGTCCTTTTCTGTAATAATTGTACTAGTTGTCAAATAATTAGGTAACTATTTATGATTTTTATTGTTTCTAGTCAAAGGTAGAAATGTAAAATATTTTTAATTTTGTAGAATAGAATAGTTCAGGTAAGTGATGAGTTCCCGATGAACTTCACTTTACTTGGCTATAAATAGACAAACCTCTCCCATTTGTTTCACATAACTGGTTTTACACTCTTAATGATTTTAAGAGAAAAACTTGTTTTGAAACAGAGCTCTCTTCTTTCTCCTCTTTTGTAATCTTTTCTTCTTTCTTCTAAACATTAATTAGTGGCGGGAGCACTATTTAATCGTTGCAAATTATTTTATTCAATGCCCATAAGATTTGAATTCTTGCATCTTAATACCCAACTTTAAATTTTTAAAAGATAATCAAAGATTATAGAGAAATAATCAAGTATAAAAATAACCGGCCACTTGAGCGAAGAGTGAGATTAAACAAAAACAATTATTCAAGTAAGCAATTAAGAAATAATAAAAGCAATAACCAACCATAAAGGCGATGGAGAACAATAATTAAGCATATATTAATTTAAACAATAAAACACCCTACCAGGTTTGACTCTGATACCAAAAGAGTCGACCTGGTAGGAGGTAGTAAAAGTCATAGCAGATTTAAAAATCAAAATACAGTATAAAATTTTCAATCATAAGAATAATTTAGTTATTTTGAGCGATGAGTGGATTATTTAGAAATAATTCTTCTTATAACAATAGATCTACAATAAATATAATCTTCGACATAATTAACGAATAACATTTTGAATACCTAACAAATAATCAAGTAGATCATAGGGTATGAAATATACCCAAAATCCCTTGTAAGAAAATTTATAAATCAACATGGTCTAGTGCTTCTTTCAACCCTTAGCATTATGTAAAACTAATTGAAAAAATATATGTTCTTGAGAAAGAGCATGAAACTTGCCAATTATTTTTCCCCAATGCAATTAAACATCACATTGAAGAAAGATATAATTTCCTTCACTTTGGTTTAGTCTAGATTGGAGTTAAACCACTCCAATACCTCTGTCTTGTTAGCATTGCGTGATACAAGATTTAAAAATTTTAATGATAGTATTTTAGGATTAATTGAATGCTTAGTTTGTAATGGTCCAATCCATTTCGATTGTTTCAGATTTGTTTGTTAGTCTAACAACCCCCATATCCTAAAATCTCTAACTTTGAATGTCAAAACTAGTTGTTACCAAATCCTTGAAGGTGCCCAACCCTAGCTTTGATTTTTTGAACATTAAAAAGTTATAAAAATCAATATGAATTTCCAAGCCATTAACATGAGTCCAAAAAATAAAACCATATTGGTTCAATCTGGCCAAAGTAATGCTAATATTAGAGTCCCTAAAACCATTAGGTGGTATGATATTACTTTGCCAACAAATTGGCTTTTAACCAATGAATGTCAACCCACTCCAATTCAACATTCAATTGAAGATATTGATTATATCCAGCAGTACATGGATGATACTGTTAAAATTAATTTCTAATCTTCAAATTACGGAATATAGCCAGTATAGTACCCCTAGGAATTCTTTTTCTGGTTCATCTGTTAATAATGATCAAGATCTTAGAATTTAACAACTACAACAAGAATTAAAAAATAAAAAAAATAAAAAATTTAAGACTTAAAGGCATTCCACAAATTCTCAAGTTAGTCAGTCAATCTTTGAGAATAAGTTAGAACAATCTGAAGAAGTAGAAGCACCAACTGAATCGAATTTTCAAGGAACCATTCATCCTGTAAATACTCAAATCTTAGTTTTAAATTTAAGCACCTTAGGCCAAGAATAAAAGCCTGATTTGGAGGTTTAATCCAACACATGAATGATCGAACCAATCTTAATAGACGTAATAAGTTTAGAGATACATATAATATGAATCAAAGAAAAATTATCATTGCCAAATGGAAGGCGTTCATGCAAAATTTTAGAGGTTAAATGTTTTTCCTTGATTACATTGACGACATTTACTAGAAAAATATTAAAATAATTTTCAAATCTAAATGGGTCAAAGAAGACTCTGCTAGTCATCCACCACCTGAAAAAATTATAATTAATCATAAAAATTATTTAATCAATGCTTCTCTTTTTAAGATTTCAAATGAAGAAGAACCTAATAAAAATTGAAAAATAGGGTTGATGATCTTCATGAACAATGAAATCTGTTATGATAACAGAAAAATTTTAACTGTGAACATTTTGAGACAAGAAATTTTCAAAATTTAATTTCCAAACAAAACAATCAAAGAGTTTTTGATACTGGAAGGGACTTTTTTCGTCATACTTGACAGATTTCAAAAAGGTCATAGACATACTGTAGAATCCTTAACAAAAAGAATCAGTATCACTTTTAGAAATCACGTGAGAATGATGTATGGCACAATTATAGAAAAGTCTTCGACTTAGCAATTGGCCCTCAAGGCCCAAATCAAATAGGAGTCTTTTACTCCTAACCAAGCTTAATTAACATTAATTGGGTCCGTCAGACCCAATTACCAAACAACCTTGATCAACCAATTTGACCCATTCTCAAATTCGCAATCCTTTAAGGTTCAACCACTTGACCAACCAATTACAAAATCATCCTCTTACTTTCTAAAAATTTCCAGCATAAATCTCTTTCATATTTGAGCATTCATTTGATCATTTAAAGGATTCTGCTCAATTTGTCAAAACTCATTTTATTCTTAAATTTCATTACGAAAATTGTAGTAAGTAGCCCTAGCAACAATGACCCTTAATTATAATACTTGCAAAAATAGCCCTAGTTAATTTAAGATTTTTTAAAAATATTGAAGTTACTATTTTACCCTTAATGACTAATTTATGTTACAAAAAAAAATCAAAAACAAAAACCCACATTAACCATCACCCATCTAGTTTCTTTTTTTTTTAGGTTTTTTAGGAAGATTTTTTAAGTTGCTCCTACATTTTTCATGGTGAATATCTAACAACACTCATTCACAAATTGCTCCTCTACCGCTGTTGGAAGTCCAATGGGACATAAACTTACCCAGATTTCTTATGAACTAAAATGGCCGTTTGTGGGTGTGATGGGATACACGACGGACCGCGACGGCTGTTATTTACTGCGACGATTAAGGATCTATAAAAAAGATGGAAAGCAGTAGAAGACCGTGGAGAAGAAAAGCTCGAAAATGAAATAAAATGACGGATGCGTGGAGGGTTTTGATGGGGACAAAGACAAAGATAAAGTGAGAGAAGAAGATAGGGAAAAGTCGGTACACGTGTCTCTTTTCTATTGGAAAATAGTAAATGTGTGATAGAATTTTGTTAAGGTACATGATAGGGTACCGTACCGAGGAATAAAACACCTTAGTTAATCTCATGTAAGTTCATCAAAGATGATCAATGAGTACCATTAACTTCTGCACGATATAGAAGATATACTGTACACGTTTTTCATATAATGATGTTTATCTACTTTTAAATTAAAAAACGTGTTGTAGAGTTTCTTAATGATTAAAATATTAATTTTTAGGATATTTAACTAAAATAAGAAAACAAAACAACTATTTTTTTTAAAACAATTTAAAATTCAAAATATGTTTGGTAGGTTTGATATTATTTTAGTATTTGATATTGAAAGTGTACTGTAAATTTTTACCATATGTTAATATTATTTTTACCCCAATTTATTCATATATTACATGAGTATCACTTCACAAATATCAAGACTTAAACATAAAAACACAAAATAGTATATAAAACAGTATATGATTATTAGCTCACTTGTTTAGCTCATCTTGATTCTTCATTCCCCAAGAGTTTAGCTACTAATAAGAGTAGGGTTTTGTTCAAATAGTCTTATTGAATTCTACTTTAATTCTAAAGCTGCGCATTGATAAAGAGGCGCTCCCATGTATAATCCCATTGGCTGATATGGTGTATGTATAGAGGTTGTTAAATAGACCGAGAATCATCAGTTAATGAGTCTTTTATGATGTCCAATTTTACTTTCTATCCTTTCCTCTATCTGAGAAACCTTAAAAATAGAAATTTATTCTTAAAAAAAGACATAATAAACAGTGGTAATTGAAACATCAGACTGTGATAGGTTTAAGACATAATTCAAATCTGATGTCTACTAATATTCGTAAATGTATTGTACACATTATGTTTATCATCTGTTAACATATTTTTACCTCATTTTATACATATACTACGTGATTATTATTTCGTAAATATCATAACTTTTTATAAGCTAAAAATACTTTAATGAAAGTGACATGATTTAGAGAATTCTAATCATATATGAAATAAGCATAACCAGTAAACAAGAAAATATCTAAGAAACCCAAAAAAACAAAAAAAAATTATTCCTTAGAAGACAAAATAAATAGATTAGTAATTAAAACTCACATGCCAAATGTGGTAGGTGTAAGGCATAATGCAAATCTGACGTCTACAAGTATTCGTAAGTGTACTGTAAACATTATTTTTATCATCTGTTAAAATTATTTTTACCCCATCCTATGCATACACTCTGTGATTATTACTTTACAAATATCATGATTGAAACATAAAACCACAACATTTTATAAAATAGCTATGATGTACTGATGAAATTTCACACAAATTGCGAGATAGTGCGATTTAGAGAATTCTAATCACCTAAGGAATAAGCATTACCTGCAACACAGACAACATCTGAGAAACCCAAAAAACTTTTCAAATATATCAAACATCTTTCATTATACGGTCTAGGTATTACATTATCTATTATAAAAGAATATTGAAGGATGTTGACTCAATTATGGGGACCTGTTGTATAGAGGGTTCAACCTTGCCATGTTGTTGCTTTGGTTTCTCGGCGTCAGCTATTGACCCAAAAGCAGTTATGCATGGAGAGTTTTAAATCGAGAATGAATTTGTAAAAAATGTTTACAAACTTACGTAATTCATTGTTTCCTCAGTATGAATTATTATTCCTCTCTCCAAATTTCCAACATCAATCTAAAAACCAGCAGAAAAACAAGTATAAAAAATGAGTAAAGAGATATATTGCTCACTTAAAAGTATAAGTATTTTACTTTTAAAAAGACATAACTAATGAAGAAACATACGGTCTAAAAATGTATGTTTTTTAAGTGATTAGAACTACAATACTAAAAACAGTAAAGAAACGTATGTACTTTCGTAAAAAATATTATTTACGTGATGTAAAACTATTATTTACAGACTTGCTTCATTTGAGGCCGAATTTCCTACCCCTGTCTAAATTTCCAGTAAATTTAACCTGCTCTCGTCAAATTTAAAGGAGATCAAGCATGCCCATTACTGCAATGCTGCAAATAATAAATATGCATTTTTAACATGATTAAGCAGTGTAAAATTTTGTTAACAACATGTTAACTATATGTTTACCAAGCAATATCCATATATTAATTAAAGTAAAAAAATGAAACATAAATAGATTCAAAGAGTATGAGTTAGATAATGAAACAATTAATAGACTCATAATCTCAAATGTCAAAAACCATAAGATGGTAGTCACAATGGCGTTTAAAACCTCTGCAACATGTTAACTGTATGATTGTCTTTACTATATACAAATAAAAAAAAAAGAAAATAAGACTGAGTCGTTGATTCAATTTTATTCACAATTTTTCATAGGAAATCAAAACTCTTGCCCTTTAGTTTCTCGTAGATTAACGAAATTAAAACTCCAGCTCTTTTATTTTTCTAAACCAATCCGGACTGAAAATTCTTAAAGAAATGACTAAATCTGTCAATTTCAGTTCAATTCAGTTTAACTCGATTCGTTCAGTTAAAAAACAAATCCACCCCTAAACAGGATGAAGAGACCAAATCCAAGCATACATAGCAGAGGGGCTACATTGCAAAACTTAAGTCCGAGAAAATTTAATCAGAGTAATATGGATTTAATTGAAATATTTTTTAAATCTACAAGAATCATAAACTACCTAAGACTTTATGAAGACATTACTGTAGATTTCACATGGCCCCTACAGTAACAGTGTCATTGAACGATCAGCAATTATAATAGATAATGTTTATAATACCTTCTCGTTCTTATCCGATTGCTGCCTTCTAATCACATCGTTCCACGTACCCCTTTTAATCCACAGATTCCCCCTTGCAATAGCGTTTAAATCAACTGATTCATGAAATAAGTATCCTCAATATGGAAGTGGGTCTCATAAAACCTAAATCAGTAGCACAAAAGCTTGATTAAACATGATTTGCAGTAATAACTGAAGAAGTCGATAATGCATACCTGTAAAGAATGTAGCAAAGCAAGACCAGAATGTCTGGGTTTAAGAAACTCTGATTTTTTGTGGAAGGAAACCGATGGGGAGCTCCGACGAAATCACTTGAGAGAGAGATAGGAGAGACGATTGCTTACGGTGCTGGGGTGGAAGCCCTCGGTGGCTCGGTCTCCGTGGAAATCGAGTTCCGGAAATCGCTCGGAGGGTTTTTCCGTGGAAATGAGTGAGGGAGGGAGATGGGAGAGAGACAACTAATTTTGTTGTTATTTGTTAGGTATATTATAAAGGTTAGTTTTGGTGTTTGTTATTTTAATTAGTGAGTTATTTTAATCGGTAGGTAATTCGTGCAGCAACTAATATTTTAAGGTTATAATTGCTCATTCCATTCTATACTTGGACATAATGATAAAAATTTTAGTTTCTACATAAATATTCTTTTAAAAATAAAATCTATAAATATTAGTACAATCAAAAGTTCTGAAGGAAAGATTCTCTACCATTGCTTCTGCATTCTCATAATCATAATTATGAAGAAATGGAAAACTCAACCTTCAAAATTCAAAAAGTTTTTAAATAAAAAATAATATATTATTTTGACTATATTGATAATTAACAAATAATTTTCTTGTATCAAAATACTGATTTTTCTCACTCATGATTTTTAAATTTTGTTAAAAATTTGAAAATTAGTTTTTCAAATTGGTTCTTAAAATGGTGGTTCATTTATGGTCCTACTTTAGAAATTTTTCCAATTACAACAATGTTTCAATTTCTTTTCAAAAGTTTACAAACCCTCTCCAATTGATGTCTCATTTCCCCAAATACTTTATTTTTCAATAAAATACAAAATACCTTAGATCTTAAAGTGGCAACACTCAATTGAAAATAGAATCCTCACCAGAGAATTTTATGTTAAATGGTAGGATAAATTTAATGCCCAAAAAATTGTTGCATCCATCAATCATGAATTTGCACCTGTCCATCCCAATATAAAACTAGAAAATCCTTTTACTCAAACTCCATTAAAAATTAATGAGCCTATTAACCTAACTCCAGAAATAAAACTAGTCAATTTAATTCATCCAAAGAATCTAAACCCCATTCAAATGGTAAATCAAAGGCCACAAAGCCAAAGTCCAAATTAAAGGAAAAATTAATCCAAAAAATGCTTCCCCTTTTGGAAGACAATAGCGATTCTGACTCCGGATCATCCATCGAGTCAAGGCCAATCGTCCAGTAATGTTACCCCTCATCTATTAAAGGACTCATTTGATGATATCAGTCTCAGTAATGATTAATAAAGAAAAATAATTCACCCTCGGCAAAATGCCAATGTTAGTATAAATACAAAAATCAAGTAATTTTGAAGATGTATCATGATGACACCCCAACGTAATGCAACGGTTGTAATGATCTTCAAAGACAAGCAATAATTACTTCTCCACAATCAAACAATCAAGACGCAACATCCAAGATACTAATTATCGAAGGATGACTTTTCAAGACAACAGTCACAAAAGTCCAAGATAGCAATTATCAGGGACCCCAATATACAGTAATAGTCACAATGACATTTCAACGACATCAATCAGGATAGAGTAATTATAAAGACACAAAGACTAAGATGACAATTATTGAAGAATCTTTATAATTTGTCTCTTTCTGTAATTATTGTACTAGTTGTCAGTCAACTATTTATGCTTTTTACTATTCTTAGTAAAAAATAAATAAAATGTTTTTAATTTTTTAGAATAGAATAATACATGTAAGTGATGGGTTACCGATGAACACCACTTTACTTGGCTATAAATAGGTAGACCTCCCATTTGTTTCTCAGAACTGGTTTTACACTCTTAATGATTTTAAAAGAAAATATTGTTTTGAAACAAGCTCTCTTCTTCCTCCTCTTTTATAATATTTTCTTCTTTCTTCTTAACATTAATTAGTGAGCGCGAGCACTAATTAATCGTTGCAAATTATTTTTTCAATACCTGTAAGTTTTGAATCCTACTTCAAATAACAATTTTACTTTTTGATTTTTGAATTCTTGCATCTTAATTCTTAGTCTTTAAATTCTTAAACTATCTGCGATTCCACCTCTTTTGGTATCAGAGCCAAACATGATAGGGTATTATACTATTTTCTTAATTAATCTGCATAATTATTATTCTTTACCGTCTTTATGGCTGCTTATTGTTTCTATTGTTTCTTAATTGCTTACATGAATAACTGCTTTTATTTAATCTCACTCTCCACCCAACATGGTTTGTTGCTTCCTTCAAGCCTCAGTATCATGTAAAAACAATTGAAAAAATATATGCTCTTGAGAATGGGCACGAAACTTGTCAATTACTTTCCCCCAATGCGATTTAATTAAACATCACATTGAAGAAGGATATAATTTCCTTCATTTTGGTTTAGTTCAGATTGGAGTTAAATCACTCACAAAGAGATGCCTAAATACCTCTGTCTTGTTAGCCTTGCGAGATGCAAGATTTACAAATTTTAATAATAGAATTTTAGATTTAACTGAATCTTCACTTTGTAATGGTCCAATCGATTTCGATTGTTTCACAGATTTGTCTATTAGTTTAACAAACCTCCATATTCTTAAATCTTTAACTTTGAATATCAAAACTAGTGGTTACCAAATCCTAGAAGGTGTCCAACCCCTAGCTTTGATTTTTAGAATACATTACAAAGTCACCAAAACCAATATGAATTTCCAAGCCATCAATAGGAGTCCAAAAATTCAAACTTTAATTATTCAATCTAGCCAAAGTAATGTGAATATTAGAGTTCCTAAAACAATTATGTGGTATAATATTAGGGGCATGGCATTCAATCCTATCTCAATTGTGCTCCTCCAAGGCCTAAGGGTGGATTGAATCCAATCCCATCCAGCATAGGCGGGTAGCATTAGGAGAATAGGTAGGCATTGTTAGCTGCACATCATCAGGAATGGATTCAATCAACGGATTTCCCTTGCCTCCTGGATCCACTAGGCGAGTGGAAGACATTGAGAAGGGCTTCACATCCCTTGTAGGGCTTTGAGGTTGATGAAAGTTGCACTCCTCCTTTAATTCCTGGAAAAAAGAACGCCTTAAGGCGGACGATTGTACTTGGAAATGGAAGCTCTGTCCCCCTCACACTATATTTTGATTCTTACTGACTTCTCCGAGAATGGAGGTACAACGAAATTAAGTCTGTGAGAAGCCCTTGATCCTAACCCCATTAAGGTATATTGCGGGGTGGGTAAGGGCAGGTTCAGGAAGGATATGGGAAAACATGGATATGGCAGGGGGCATGGATGATAGGCAGCAAGGGAAGGCGCAAGCCATATAAGATAAGACATTTTCTCCCTAAAAGTTGGCTTTTAACCAATGAAAGCCAACCCACTCCAATTCAACACTCAATTGAAGATATTGATTATATACAACAGGTAATGGATAATAATGTTAAAATTAATTTCCAATCTTCTCGTTCTAATCCTTAAATTAGGGAGTTTAGCCAGTCTACTACTCCTAAGAATTCCTTTTTTAGATCATATATTAATAATGATCAAGATCTTAGGATTCAGAAATTAGAACAATAATTAATAATTTCAGACTTAAAGGCATAGCCATAAGTTCTCAAATCAATCAGCCATTCTTTGATAATAAGTCTGAACAATCTGACGATGTTAAAGTACCAACTGAATCGGATTTCCAAGGGACCTTTCATCCTATTAATGCTCAACTCTTAGTATTGAATTTAGGCACCTTAAGCCAATTATACAAACCTGATTGGGAGAGTTTAACCCAACACATGAATGACCTAGCCAATCTCAATAGACGTAATAGGTTTAGAGAGACATATAATATGGATCAGAGAAAAATCATACTTGCTGAATGGAAAACGTTCATGCTAGAATTCAAAGTTGACATATTTTTCCTCGATTATATCGAGGATATTTATGAGAAAAATATTAAAATAATTTTTAAATCTAAATGGGTCAAGGAAGACTTTAGTGTGGTGTCTGCTAGTTATTCACCACCTGAAATAATTATAATAAGTCATAAAGATTATTTAATCATTGCTTCTCCTTTAAAGATTTCAAAGGAAGAAGAACCCAATAAAAAAGTAGTTGAACAACTCAATTACAAAAATCAAATATTATTAACAATAAAAAAATAATTAGATAAAATTGAAAATAAGGTTAATGATCTTCATGAACCTAAATCTAATGAATCTCTTAAAGAAACTACTTTAATAAATCTTTCAAACAAAACCACTTTGAATATTGTTACCCTTAATAAAAATATTGATAAAATGCTTCAAGACTTAAAGAATAAATATGTTGAATCATCTTCTTCTGTTAAGATTATTAACCAAGACAGTAGTTCCGAATTAGAAAGTCATAGGTCAGAATCCACCTATAAATCATCCACAATATATGAATCTTCAAACATTAATAATATTGAAGAAATATTTAAAATTTTAGAAATTAACAAATTAGAAAGGATGAGGCATAAAATGCATATTCCTCCAGACATCCAAATTACTGAATCTTCTTTAGTTAATCAATTCTCTATTTCAGTAGAAAAATTATACGATTGGAATATTGATGGGCTTTCAGAACAGGAAGTCCTCAACAAATTACAACACACGGCGATGGTAGCAAACAGCTACCTCATCACACATGATTTACCTCACAATGAGGTAATCAAACTTTTAGTCACAGGATTCACAGAAATACTTCATTCCTGGTGGGAAAACGTCTTACCAAAGAATCCAAAAATGTCATCCTTTCAGCAATAAAGATTTATGCTGAAGAAACATCAATTATTTGAGAGGATCAGGAAATAATGCATGATGCCATTAATACCCTCTTCTACACCATAATTGAGCATTTCATTGGAATGCCAAGTAATGTTACTTCACGTATCCATGATCAATTAACCAATCTTAGGTGTCCAACCCTAACTGATTTTGACTGGTACAAAAATATATTTTTTATCCAGAGTAATGTCAACGGGATGATAGTAATCAATCATTTTGGAAGGAAAAATCTATCAATGTATTACCTAATTTGCTCGATCATAAAATTAGGACGGTTCTTAGTAATGACCTAGGTAATATAGACTATAATAACCTCACCTACGGTACAATAATCACTACAATACAAAAGGAAGGTC